>JBAMYA010043721.1:0-13096 GCA_037176975.1 Arrhamphus sclerolepis | reverse complement strand
ATTTATAAACTAATAAAAGAACCTTAAAATCAATCCTGAAACACACGGGGAGCCAATGCAGCGATTTCAAAACTGGGCAGGCAGAAATAGGACAGGAGACAGAGAGCAGGTAGGAGGAGGACAGAGAGAAGGCAGAAGGATGACAGGAAGAGAGAGAGCAGGTAGAAGGAGGACAGGAGGCAGGTAAAAGGAGGACAGGAAGACAGAGAGTAGGTAGGTAGAAGGAGAACAGGACGACAGAGAGCAGGTAGAAGGATGACAGGAGGACAGAGGGCAGGTAGAAGGAGGACAGAGAACACGTAGAAGGAGGACAGAAAGCAGGTAGGAGGAGACAGAAGGACACAGACGAGGCAGGACAAGGTGAGTTGGAAAGGAGACTACAAAGATGTGTTGCCATCACATCAGATATTCAGGTAAATACTAATTTTAGAAATTGATAAAATGCACGGCTACCACACCCTGCTGGACTCAGATTGAAGTGTTGGACACTTAAAGAATATCAGCAACAACTCCTTTGCATGTGTGTTTGGTTCTGGTTCACTCCTCCTTGAACCGCCACCTTATTGTGGTGGAGGGCTTTGAGTATCTGAATGATCCTAGGAGCTATGTTGTCTGGGGTTTAATGCCCCTGGTAGGGTCTCCCAAGGCAGAGAGGTCCTAGGTGACGGATCAAACTAAGAGCGGTTCACAGACCCCTTATGAGAGAAGAAACAGCAAAGTCGTGTACGTCGCCTGGATTGGCGTTACCGGGGTCCCACCCTGGAGCCAGGCCTGAAGTTGGGGCTCACAGGCGAGTGCCTGGTGGCCGGGTCTTTGCCCACGGGATCCGGCCGGGCTCAGCCCGAACGAGCGACATGGGCGCCTCTTCAAGTGGGCTCACCACCTGCATGAAGGGCCATAAGGGCCTGGTGCAGTTTGATTTGGGTGGCAGTTGAGTGCGGAGGCCCCGACAACCCAATCCCAGGACAACAACTCTGGCTATGGGGACATGGAATGTCACCTCTCTGGTGGGGAAGGAGCCTGAGCTTGTGGGGGAGGTAGAGTGGTACTGACTAGAAATAGTCAGGCTCACCTCCACAAACAGTCTGGACACTGGAACCCAACTCCTTGAGAGAGGCTAGACCTCCCCTATAAACAAGCCCACAGCTTGCTTATAGCTCCCCAACTCAGCCGCAATGTGTTGGAGTTCTCCCCGCGTAATGAGAGGGTCCCTCCGCCTTCGGGTGGGGGGTGGGTCTCTCACTGTTGTTTCGGCTTACGGGCCAAACAGCAGTGCCGAGTACCCGGCCTTCTTGGAGTCCTTGGAAGGAGTACTGGAAGGTGCGTCGACCAGGGACTCCATAGTTCTCTTGGGAGATTTCAACACCCACGTAGGTAATGACAGTGTGACCTGGAGGGGTGTGATTGGGAGGAACGGCCTCCCCGATCTGAATGTGAGTGGTGCTTTGTTGTTGGACTTCTGTGCTAGTCAGTTTGTCCATAATGAACACCATGTTCAAGCACAAGGGTGTCCATCAGTGCACGTGGCACCAGGACACCTTAGACCATATGACACAACCGCTTTGTCTTAGACACTCAGGTGAAGAGAGGGGCTGAGCGAGGGGCTGAGCTGTCAACCGATCACCACCTGGTGGTGAAATGGATCCACTGGTGGGGGAGGAAGTCGGACAGACTTGGCAGACCCAAGCGAATTGTGAGGGTCTGCTGGGAACGCCTGGCAGAATCCCTTGTCAGGGAGGTCTTCAACTCTCACCTCTGGGAGAGCTTTGTCCAGAAACACTGGACGTCAGCTTCCTGAAGAAGTAAAGTACTCTGTTCTTTCTTCTAAACAGCATCAGTGTTGCAGCTCCAGTCCATCTTCTTGTCCAGGGGAGCACAGAGGTATTTACACTCCTCGACCACCTCCATTTCTTCTCCTATGATGGAAATACTTTTTAACCTAATCCTCAAATCCACATTCATCTCCTTTGTTTCATTCACATTACTCTTGCCCTCTTGGTACACTTGTAAAAGTATTCCAAATTTAAGGTATTTATCTCAGTCCATTGGTAACATGATCTATCTGCATTGTGGATAAAATTGCATGAACTTTGTTGTTCTATAAAGGAATCACTTTTTTCAGGTTTTGCTAAATGTTGAGTGGTTGCATCACAACATACACCTGTGGATGTTCCACAGGTGTGGATCCAGTCAATTCAGTCGAGACTGCAAAGTGGCTTTCTCACATTTTAATCTTAACTGATTCCTGAGATATTTACACATGCATGTGATGCAAATGGAAATACCTGACTGAAATGAATGGGTCATTAACAGATGTGTACAGATCTTGATGACACGCTGATTGTGATTCATTCATTTTAATCAGGTGCGCTGTGAAGACATGCAGGACAATGTGGTCCTTGAGGACTGGGGTTCTCCACCCCTGCTCTTGAGATCTGCAGAGGCTGGCAGAGACTGGATAGTTTTGGATGTGTATAACAAATTTAGGAGCTGTTTGATTTAGTTTCTGCTGCCCAATGAGTTTTAGGGCAGAACCGGGAATAATAATTAAAAAAATACCTAAATGAAGCAATTCCTGGAATTTTTGCAGTGGGATTACAGTTACTGCAGTCCTTGGTCTTGGTGTCTTGCAAAAGTATTACAAATTTCACTGCTGATTACCATGAAATTCTGTGAGCATTTTATGGTCATCAGTTCTGAGTGTCAGCAGCTCTGACCAGGAGTCCATGGTCTCCAAGGTGACCTTAAGTTAAAAACTCTGACGAGTGCATTTGTATTTAAGTCCAGTGCAAAGCAGTGTAAGCTGCATTATGTACAATGTGTAGTGCAGTTAAACAACTGATAAATGTTAGCGCTCACTCCCTCCACCTCGAGGGGAGGTCAAAAGCTGCATGCGTCAGGTTAGTGAAACAGGACAGTGACAGCAGCCCATCACTGAAGCTACTACTCTGGACTGAGTGTTGTTGAGTGAGAACAAGGCTCTAGAGCAGTTGAACAGAAGGGAGATTTTTTTTTCTTAAATTTTCAGGCTGCCATAAAGTGAAAACCATCATGGACATCCTGGAATGTTCTCTACACAATGCAGTGATTCAGCAACAGTCTTCAGTCAGAGGATTCTTCAGATCTGCTGCAACACAGACCTCTACAGAAGATCCTTCCTGCACACAGAAATAACCATCTATATTGAATCACTGAAGAGACAAACAAAGACTGCTACAATTAATTTCCCTTGGGAGATTTATAGTCTTTTGAATTGAATTGAACTGAACTGAATTGATACATTGCCTTAATATACTGTATAATGTCTTTTTTTCATGATGTCATCTATTTTTATGAGGTGCAGCCCTTTATCTTTAAAATTTATCAATGGTAATTAGAGTTCAGTTTTACTTTCATGAGACCACAGGACATGTCTCCAAAAGCTAAGGTCTTTGTCCCTTTGTAAATTTGTAATTTGTAATGTGGCTTTTTTATGTCGCTTTCTGAGTAATGGCTTCTTCCTGGCTGAGTGGCTTTTTAAGCTCGTGTAAGTACAGAACTCGTTAAGCTGTGGATAGTAGCACTCTCTTACAAGCTTCAGCAGCATCTTAAGGTGTGTTTTTGTCATGCCCGCTCCTTCCCAGCTACCTCAGTCAGAGTCGCCAGCCTTCTGATCACCAGCCCCAACACTACAACTCCCAGAATCCCTCAGTTCTCATCATCACCTGCTTCACCTGGTCTCCTACCTATATATACCCTGCACCGACCCAGCAACATTGTGTTGTATTGTTTCCTGTATCAATACTGACACCGTTTTGTCTTTATGTGTGGTACAACGCATACTTTAATCCTTAAGATGAAATCCTTCTTGTTTTTGCAAAGTCTGCGCTTGTGTCCGCCTTTACTCCAAGCTTGGAAGACCGCATTTAACACCCATGCAGGTCACTTCAAATACTGTGTCATGCCATACGGACTGGCCAACGCTCCTTCTGTTTTCCAGAGCCTGATTAACGATGTGTTACGCGACATGCTGGGAAAATTCATTGTCGCCTACATTGATGACATCCTCATCTACTCAAGGACCAGGGCCCAGCATGTTCGTCACGTTCGCCAGGTTCTGGAGCGTTTACTGGCCAATCAGCTCTATGTGAAAGCAGAAAAGTGTGAGTTCCATCAGTCCACCATCTCCTTTCTAGGCTACGTCATAGGTCCAGAGGGAGTCAAAATGGACAACATGAAAGTCGAAGTGGTTACCTCTTGGCCAGTCCCACGGACTGTCAAGGAGCTCCAGCGCTTTCTCGGGTTCGCCAACTTTTACTGCTGTTTCATCCGAAACTTCAGCACAGTGGCATCCCCCCTCACGGCTCTTCTGAAGGGAAAACCGTGGGCCCTCATCTGGACTCCCAGTGCACAGGAGGCTTTCTGAGACCTGAAATGTCGTTTCACCACTGCTCCCGTCCTAAGTTTCCCCGGCCCCAATCTCGCCTTCATGGTCGAGATAGACGCCAGTGATGCTGGGGTGGGTGCAGTTCTTTCCCAGCACTCCGGTCAACCTCCTAAACTCCATCCATGTGCGTATTTCTCTAAGAAACTGTGACCAGCTGAGAGGAACTACAACGTGGGGAACCGTGAACTTCTGGCAGTGAATTTGGCACTCTAAGAGTGGAGGCATTGGCTCAAGGGGGCTTTCCATTCTTTCCAAGTCCTGACTGACCATTGCAACCTGCAACCTCCGTACAGCCAAAAGCCTCAACCCACATTAAGCCAGTTGGGCCCTATTCTTCTCACGGTTTGACTTTATAATCTCTTACAGACCTGGGAGCCGTAACACCAAGGCAGATGCTCTGTCACGACGGTATGGGCTGGACACGGGGTCCACAGAACCTGCCAGCATCCTGCCTGGCACCGTCTTCATCAACGCCATATTCTGGGATATTAATGCAGATATTGAACGGGAGCTACGGAGGGACCCCGCACCTCTTACGTGTCCAGCCCAGCGACGGTACATTCCTCACACGTCAACCTCCACAGGTCACCCTGGAGTGAAGCGCACAACCCACCTGATCGCCCAGAAGTACTGGTGACCCCGCCTGGCCTCTGACGTTCTCCAGTACATCCGTTCCTGTTCCCTCTGTGCCACCACCAAGTCCCCCCGTCATCTTCCATCCGGGAAACTGTTGGCACTGCCTGTTCCTCAGAGGCCGTGGACTCATATTGCGGTGGACTTTGTCACGGACCTGCCTGACTCTGAGGGACACACGGTAATCTTGGTGGTTGTGGACCGGTTCTCAAAATTCTGCATGTTCATCCCTTTTGCTCACCTTCCTACAGCTCTCCAGGTTGCTGAGGCCTTGTTTAGCCACGTGTTCTGGAATTTCGGCCTTCCAGAGGACATAGTGTCTGACCGGGGACCACAGCTCATCTCCCAAGTCTGGAGGTCATTCTTCCGCCGTCTGGGTGTCTCAGTAAGTTTGTCCTCTGGATACCACTCAGAGTCCAATGGGCAGGCGGAGAGGACCAACGAGGAACTGGGGAGGTTTCAACGTGCCCACTGTGCGAGAAGCCAGCACGACTGGTCCCGTTACCAACCCTGGGCAGAGCATGCCCCAGAACTCACTAAGGAATGGATACACCGGGCGGGGTACGGTCCTGAGGAGCGCAGCTGGGTGGCACGCGACGACGTACCTGGATCCTAATCTTATCTCAGACTTCCATCGTGACCACCCGGATCGCCCTGCTCCTCGCCCTCGGGGTCGCCCTCCAGGCTGGCGGTGCAGCGCTTCTGGAGCTGTGCCTCAGGGAGGGGGTACTGTCATGCCCGCTCCTTTGTAACTACCTCGGTCAGGGTCGCCAGCCTTCTGATTACCGGCCCCAACACTACAACTCCCAGAATCCCTCAGTTCTCATCGTTATGGACTTCACCTGTGCCATCATCTGCTTCACCTGGTTGCCTCCCTATACATATACCCTGCACCGACCCAGCAAAATTGTGTTGTATTGTTTCCTGTATCAATACTGGCACCGTTTTGTCTTTACGTGCGTTACAATGCATACTTTAATCCTTAAGATTAAATCCTTCTTGTTTTTGCAAAGTCTGCGCTTGTGTCCGCCTTTACTCCAAGCTTGACAGTTTTGCTCTTGTTCGAGTTATGTCTTTCCTCGAAGTACTTAATTTCTGGGACATATAATCGGTCTCCTTCCTGATTTTTATTATTGGCTGGACATTCCCATGGTCTTTAAATTTGCTTATAATTAAAGTTAGACTCTCTAAAATCAATTCTGTTATATAGACACTACTTGTGATAGATGCGGGTGAGATCCAGCCACTCTATTACACATGTTCTGGACATGTCCAAAGCTTTGCACTTTCTGGCAGCCAATCTTTGAGACCTTTTCCTTTGTGAAAAGGCTTGCACTGTCTCCATTCATTGTGCTTTTTGGTGTGACCCAGATAGACTCCCATCTTGAGATGTGGGAAAGAATAATGGTGACTTTATGCTCTCTCCTAGCTAGGAAACTGATATTATTGAAATGGAAAGACCCAGCATCTCCAACATACAGTCATTGGATGAGAGAAATCATGTATCATATCAAGTTGGAGAAGATCAGATACACAATCAGGGGGTCTACCAGAACATTTTATAACATCTGACAGCCTTTCTTAATGTTTGTTGAGGATATGGATGCAGACAATATAGTACTATAAACCTCTGCTGTTGTCCTCAGTCATCATTATTACTATTTCTTTTTTTCTTTTTTTATCTGGCTGTGTGTGTTCTGTACTTTGAACTACATATTTCATACATATTTCATACTGTGAACTGTGTAAGTCTGGTATTTATGGGGATGGATGGGATTTACGGTCCAGTTTTTTTCTTTCCTGTGTGTTCTGTTGGACCTATGTTAATTTGTACAGTATAATTTGTAAAACTAAATAATAAAAAAACAAAACAAACTTGCATTTAATTGTTTGAATAGGTGAACATGGTGCCTTCATGGATCTGAAAACTGTATCCAATGATGAACCGGAATGTAGAGATCCCCAGTTCTCTTCCTTATATCCTGGCGGATTTATTTTGATTTTTCCTATGATGTCATTCAAGGAAGCAGTGTGTTTGTTTGAGGTGTGCCTTAAATAAATCTACAGGTGTGCCTACAGTCAACTTAAATGCAATTAACAATGACAGTATAAACTATGGACGAACCATCCAATCACATGTCTCAGATTTCTACAGAGAGCCTTTGAATCTCAATCCCTCCTCGAACCAAAAGGGAGGACAAAGCTGTCAAAACCAACAGCACAGCCAATGGCTAAATGCCTGTCAAGCAGAAAGTAATAAAAATTCTCTCTCTCATTATTATGGCATTTAGTAATCAGAAATTATTTTGACCAAAAACAAGAAAGGTTTAGTCTAATTTAATGTCAATAAATGTTATGTGTCTTTCTATACTGTGTATGCAAACTTCTGGTTTCAACAGTATGGGGAACAGTAATAAGGAAGTGCTCAGTGCTTTGCACTGGCACCCCTTGGTAAGTATGTGGAATTGTAGCTTGGAGCCCCAAATAATGTCACAAGTGACGATCACTGGGGTGCAAGTAGATGTGCAGAGGTCACAAGGCTGAATGGCTTCATCCCGATGGTATTTTTGGTCTACCACACAACTTATGACTTGTAAAAGTATAACAAATTTCATAAATTTATCTCAATTTATTTGTCACATATTGATTTGAGATAGAGTTGTGGTGCCCCCTTTAGATGAAATTTCCCAGTATAAGTACCAAGTTTTCTTGATTTTGAATTACTACATCATATGACAGAAGGCAAACAGGATCTTTACGCTACACGTACAATATTTACTGGTTTAACTTTGGAAAGTATTTCATCAAAATTCTTTGTTTACAAATCATTTGTTTTCATCACCATAACTGTGCTAAGTTTCATGAAAGTCTTATTAACTGCCTCATTTAAATTTCACTTTTGGATTTACAAAAATAGATTTTATGACAAAAATGGAAAACAGTGTTTTAGATCTGGCACCTTCCAAAGAATCTGAAGGGAACTTTAGAGGGGACCACTAGAGGTTGCTCATTTGTGACCTTAAATGTAAAGCTGTCTTTCATAGCACCTCCTAGTGACAATTTGTCACATACTTGATACATGACTTCTGTGTGTCCGTATGAATGAGCTTAAAAAGTTTGATGAAGAGCAGCCACATTGACTGCTGAAATTTGATTGGTCACTGGTGAAAAGCGAGCCGTTCGGCCCTTTAAGATATGACATCCAATGAATCCAAGAAGATAGACCTTACCAAATTTTACATTTCTAAATTTGCATTTTTGAACAATTTTTCATCAGGATGGTTCATAGATTAAGTGTGCCAAGTTTTGTGAAATTTAGTTGAAGGGTGTCAGAGTAGTTTATCTTACTTTCACTTAGGGTTAAGCTTAAATTTGGCTTAAAATTTGGCAGTTGTCAGTTTGACTCAGATTCCTTCAAGGAATCAAAAATAATTTATTTTAATTTAATCTTGTCTGTATGGTTATTGAGATATGAGGCAATTTTTGTGATTTATGTGCCATATATAGTATTGGCTGCCCTAAAATAAGGATTGCTAGTAAGGTTGCAACAGAGCAGATTAAGTGTTTTAAGGGTTGGTGTATGTAGTTATTCAAGGAATGCTCACAATAATTCCATCAGTGATGAAGACGATGGCCCCCCCCAGTGCATGGAGGAAGAAGAAGGTTGCTGGACGACCTTGGAGACTGGCAGGGTTACAGCAATCAAACACATTTCCATCTCCTGCACAGACAAGAATACTAAGGCATAAGTCATCTCACAAGATCAGAACGGTCACAAACCTACACATACGTTACCCTGGCAACTGTCCCCAGCAGAGTCTGAGTCGGATCCAGGCTCTCTGTCAAGCAGACGGGGACTGCTGCTGGAGCAAGGCAACAGTTTCTCGTGGTACATCAGTGCGAACACTGCTGCTGGCACAGGAAGCTACCAGGACAGACAGCAAGAGACCATTGTTTACTCAGTTGATTCTGAACCCTGTATAAAAAAAATTCACTTGTCCTATGTATAAAACATGTTCTGTTCAACCTTCCACATGCTCAGGGGTCATATGTTCTGGGTTTCTGTGCATTTAGAGACAACCTGTGCTGTAATAGTCATTATATATATATAAAAACTGAGCTCAAATTGAAATATAGCCGCAAGCAGCGAAAGCACCTCACATGGCTGCTCTGTGCTCTGCTGTGGCTGAAGTTGCTATTTTATAATTGAAATTCTTTAGTAATTCGAACAGAGATATTTGTATAAAATCAAGGGTGGTTCAGAAAAATATGAAAATATTTACAAAGGTTTTTCATGTGTATACCTACACTTGTAGCTGAAAAATAAAGTGTCATAAAAAATATTTGTTATTTACTCCACAATTTAAAAATCAACGGTTGGACCTAGATCAATGCCATGCACAGGACATGTTGTCAGGAGGGTAGACAACATTTCTACCAACTTTGAAGTGGATTGGACAAAGTATGACAAAGTTATGATATTTCTGGTTATGAGTTCATATTTTGAAAAAAACAGAGTGACGGACTTCTTCGTAGACCCCATGTTGCAGTGTACGAAATGTGGAGCTTGGTGAGAGGAATGTGATCCTAGAAGATTACTGTCCTAGGACAAACGATTTTTAAGAATTTTTCAAAGTGTAGCGGCGTTTTTTTGGGCACTTCCTGTGCAGTGGCGAGTCATGATGGCAGCGTTCAATTTATGACCACGAAACCTCATACAGTCCGTAAAGGACACTTATGACAATATAATGTGCTGATTTCATTCAGATTGGATGAAAGACTCAGGAAATAGACCACATAATGTAATGAAAAATGTTTTCCCGACCAGAAGGTGGCGCTCTATAGTTGAGCCAATATTATGGTATCAATGTGTTCAGGGTCAAAGCCTTATTAAGTGGTTCACTGTTGGGGGTGATTGGACAATCTCTGTTGATTTTAGGGCCAATTATTGATTCATGGCGACACGTCCAATTCTGACTTCGGTTAATGACAGGGTTACGGTTTTCACTTTCCCATCTTCCCCCATGGGTTTTCTTGCAGCCTGGACAGGTTTGGTGTGGCTGTGCCCTACCCACCGATAACAGCGTCCCATTGTTCCAAACATGTCATTTCCTCCTGCCAGAAGATGGCGCTATATCTGTCAGTGTACATTCCACTGCAGATGTGTTCAGAATAACATTCAGCACACTATGAAAATAGTGAAGAAGTTGATGATTGGGAGCAACATGACAGTGAAAAGGACCAGAAAATTTATGTTAAAAGCTCTTAACACTTAAAATTTTATTAAACAAAAAAAAGAGAGTATCACTTCGAGGGTGGACCACAAAACCTTGGGATTTTGTTGAAATTTTTTTTTGAAAATGTGAAAAATACATGTTTTCAATTGCTATTATGAGGTACTTTGAATATATCTCCAAAAACTACAGTAGAATTATGAAATATTTATTCTGGTTTTGGTAGAGGTGATACTTTAACATAATCTGAAGAGAGTTGGTTGTTACCTCTTAAAACTTTGTCGAAATAATTTTGTGAAAATGAGAAATATGCATGCTCTCAATTACTATTATGGACTACTTTGACTGAATATATCTCCAAAAAACAGTAGAATTATGAAATACTTATTCTGGATATAGTATATGTAGCCAAAAACAATATGTATTTCATAAATACACACGCGTGGGTTCTCTCCAGGTTCTCCGGCTTCCTCCCACAGTCCAACGACATGCTCGTTAGGTTAATTGGTGTTCCTAAATGGTCCTTAGGTGTGAGTGAGAGTGTGAATGGTTGTCTGTCTAAATGTGGCCCTGCGATGGACTGGAGACCTGTCCAGGGTGGACCCCTGCCTTTTGCCCGAAGTGAGCTGGGATAGTCTCCAGCAGACCCCCGTGTCCCTGCACAGGAAATAGCGGGTATAGATGATGGATGGATGGATGGATAAATACACACTTTTTGATAGGTATGTATGTTATTTTCTGCTAATTGAATTTCTGCCTGCAAGTGTGTGAATCTTGTCCTGTGCATTTGCGCATCGTGCTGTGCATTCGTGCCTGTTGAGACTGTTCTAACTCCATACTCCTCCTTGCCCTGTCCATTAATTATCAATTAAATGGAGATCACCAACAATCAGTCAGTAATCATTTATTAGAGGAGCTCTACTCTTCTTTTCTTTCTGATTTCTGTATTTTTATGTTTGACAGGGAGCCAGCTCAGATGTTGGTCGGTGAGAAAGACACCTCTGAAAGTTGTTGACCAATATAACCCTTCATCTGGACCTCCTGGGTCCAGTGTCCAAACTGCTCAAGGTACTTCCAGGTGCAGTAGCCTAAAGGTTGGCACAAATATTAACAGTTTTCAAGCATTTGAGTGAAGATTTAATGAATGTCTTCACAGCATGTGATTCATCTTAATAATACAGTGTCATTCCTGTAAACATGGAAATCGTCAAGAGAGGGAGAGATTAGTCAATAAGTTTTAGAGGTGTCTGCTCACCTGCTGACAACTGCTGTGGCCCCGTCAAACATTTAAAAATACAGGAATCTGTTAGAAAAGAAGAATCTGTAACAACCCAGAATAAAATTAGAGGCATGCGGTTGGCCTGTCTCCTCCTCTCTCTGTCAATCACTGGACAGCAGGTCATGTCAGTCAGGTGTGGACTGGTGACTGGCAGGGCAGAGTGGGTGTGGGCCAGTCTGTGTGTGGGTCAGGTGTTCTCCTGCAAGTTTGGTTGAGAACAGACCTCGTGGGTTCGAACTTGTGACTTGTTCAGCAGTGACTGTACTATAATTGTATGGTGCAAGGTTCACTAAAAGGGCCGTTCGGCAGCCGCTTGACTGAGACTTAGAATAAATTATCACTGATTGATTGCTGGTGATCCTACATTAAATTTATAATCAGGAGGACTTGACCGGATTTTGATGTTTTGGCACCGGAGACCAGTCTGGGAGTGATTGCGTCAGCCCACCGGAGTTTGTCCCAGTATGCTGGCTGGCCAGTTCACCACTGGACTCGTCGTATCTCCAATAATTATTTGTATGGGATGAAACACTGAGCGATCATTAGCCGCTGCTGCTAAAGTCCACAAACTGTTTATGTTACAGCATCATGAAGGTCGTTTCCTGAGAGCCTCGAAAGCACGCAAGCAGCTGCCCTGGAGAACATCATTTTGCATACATGATGCTTCCTGTCATACATGTTCTGATTTCTTTTTCCTTCCTTTCTTTCGTTCTTCGTTTTACTGGTCGTGTTTATTGAATTTTATGTTCACATCACAGTGGTTTGGTTGAATTCTTGTGTACATTGACTCACACTAAAATTCATTAGAGCGTATTTTGTACCTTCATTTTCTATCAGAAATGTAGCAAATTAGCCTAGTTGTGCTTGGCTGAAAACATGTTTAACAACGAAAAGCATGGCCAAAACGGTAGTGGATTGGACAGAAGAAGGCAACGTGGCGGCAGCGGATTGTATGGACGACCAGAAGGGACCCGACCAGCCAATGGAAGAGTCAAGTCTAAACCGCGGCTCCTCCCCATCTAGTGGCTCACATTTCTGTATAAATTGTTGTCTGATCGCCCTCATTTTTTTTCTAGAGACTGCCTCTGTGAATAAGCCATGATATCACGTATATTGCAAATTAAACATCTGTGTGGGAACTCAGCCGACTCAAGTTCACATTTTCAAACAAAGAATACGCAATCAGAATCTTAGGAAAAAGATTCTGACAATATCAAGCCAGTGTTACACTGTGTTTTAATGTGTCTGGATGCTGGACATTTTCAGGGGAAGTCTGACAATAGAATATACAGAATAGACAATAGAATCGTTCTTTTAAATGTGTAACCACTGTAATAACAATGTGCTTGCAGTGTTTCACTCAGATAAATTAACCCATTTAAGAGACAGAAATTCTCCATGGGGAATTTTTCGCTCTCTTCTCTCTTCTCCTGTTTCAGGAGGTCTCGTGGTGATGCTCTGGTGGTGATGCTCTGGTGGTGATGCTCTGGTGATGATGCTCTGGTGATGATGCCGTCGTGGTGA
>JBAMYA010043720.1:0-13098 GCA_037176975.1 Arrhamphus sclerolepis | reverse complement strand
TACTATCTTCTATGGGGGTATAAACTTTGAAACTGCATTCATTCAGACAAAGGGAATAAGGCTCAGGAAGTAAATCTGATCTCCACTTCATTTTAAAGTCAAATAAGCAAGGAGTCATCGTCATTCCCTGACACAGGATTTTCCATTCAGCTTATAAACGACACTCCCGACATACATTTTCATCTTCATTCTACGGTGAGGCTGTTGGGGTTTTTTTTTCTGTATTTTTGTAGCTGTAATTCTCAGCTTTGTAACTCTCAGATTTAACAGCTGTGATGTCAGTATGTAAATGTAAACAAATCTAAACCCTGGCTCTACTATTTGCCTCTATTTATTGTCTTTCCTTTCAAAATACAGAGTACTTCACACATATTAAATCACCTAAAGTCACGTACTTGCTTTAAGATGTCACAAGACATATTACCTTGACAAGTGATGTATACAAATTTTGAAACATTACTATTGCTTTCTTTAAAATAAACTTCCAGTATTCATTTACTGGCATTTAAAAGAGATCCATTGAAGAAACTGAAACATAACAATTGTGTCATGAGTGGAAACTAAAAATATTAAGCCAAAAACACATTAATACAGGGGAATTGCAGCATCTGTATTTTTATGTAAGCTTGTTAGAAACTAAACCTTTCACTTAAAGAGATAAAATGTGACATTTGTGAATTTTAATAGCTAAAGTTATTAACAGATGTTTAGTCTACCCAAATGTTATAAATTAGCATTAAATCAATTAAGGCCACTTTGCAGCTATATCTGTAGAATGAGATGATTGAATTATAGCTTAAACTTTAATCAATGACATGGGCCGTGATCATGATTTCTGCCTGCGTGACATCAGGTTGATTGCCATCATTAATGGTACAAAGAAACAAAAACTTGAGTGCACCTTCAAAACTTAGTCACATTATCAAACCACTTTATTGTTCTTTCACCTGAAGCTGCATCACTCTTCTCGACTTTTTCTGCTTTGTAGAACAATAAACCTTTTAACGTTTCATAGTGCTCCATGTCTTGCTTTTTTGGTCTAACCAGTATCTGAATAAAAACTGACAATTAGCATATAAGTACCCTACTTTAAAAGAATGAATGTATGAAAAGGCAATTGTAGAAACAACTTTACAAAAAAAAGGCTTATTATGTTAAATTAAATGGAATAATTCATGATGCCATAGTTACATTGATATTGACACAAAGATGACCATTATAGTCAGTATCAATGTTTGACCATGTCGATGCATCATAGTTTTTATTGTCAATCCTTTTGGCCTCAACAAGAACCTATTAGGAGACAAGCCTATTACGGTTAAAGCAGAAAGCCATCTCCTATCTGCACAACACCTTGTGTCCACTGCCTCCAACAGAGGGATTTGTTATAAGGGAACCTCACTGGAAAGGCTTACAAAGGGTGGTGAAAGGAGCTAGATCAGCTTCAGTACCAGGCTCCCAGTGGAGTCTCATGCACTGTCTATAGGCCCTGTCCAAAACATCTCTGACAATCCTGAAGATGATTTTGCACAGGTAAAGAGTTTCCTACTGTAGAAAGAAGCTGAGAACGTAAGAACCCTAAGTACATCAGTCAATTCAGAACCATCTTAATTCTAACTATTGAAGGCCAGATATTCCTCTTTATCCTGTCACATCAACTGACCGAGTTTCTTCTGAAGGACAGCTTGACACCTCTGTTCAAAGTGGTGGAATCCCTAGAGTAGCTGGTTGCATAGAACAGTAGCAACACAACCATCAGGGAAGCTCTGAAAGGGAAAAGAGACCTCACTCTCCTATGGTTGGACCATGCTAATGTGTACAGATCCATCCTGAACAAGCTTAATGAGCTTGACTTCCAATGACATGTTCCCAGCAAGATCATTGACCTTATCCTGGATTACTATGGAAACAGGCAGAGTCACTGCTGGGTCAGGTACATCAGACTGACAGAGGCTTGAAAAGGGCATAATTATGGTCTGCACTGTCTCAGTTATTCTTTTTTCCTAGGCATGAGCATGATCATCTAATCAATGTAAGTAGAGTGTAAGTGTCCCTTGAACAAGACTGGAATGTGACAGCTCCACATGAGAGCCTTTATTGAAGATTGATCTGTCACCACTAAAGAAAGAAGCCGATAGAAGCTCACCACTTGCAAAAGGATTATCTTTAAACCAGCACAATCAAAGTCTTTGGGGCTCAAGAGAGGGTGAGTATAGGAGAGTTTCAAATTTCTTCCAACTGGATCCACCATACCATCCATAATAGAGCCAGTCAAAAGCCTATGGAAGGTTTTTGACTTCAGGCTGAAAGATTCTGCCTTCATTCAGAAACCCAGCAAAGACCCTAAAACTTGGCTGAGCAAGCTGTACAAGACTGGTCTGCCTTGTGATCTTCTCCCAGTTGGATATGCCTGAAACACCTCCCTCAAGAGGCAGCCAAGAGACATCTTGATCAGATGCCTGAACCATCTCAACTGGCTCTTCTCGATGTGAAAGAGCAGCGACTCTATTCTGAGTCCTTCCTAGATGGCTGAACTTCTCACTCTATCTCAAAGGGAGAGTTCAGCAATCCTATGGAGGAAACTCATTTCAGCCACTTTGATCCAAAATCTCATTCTTTCGGTCACTACCCACAGTTCATGACCATAGGTGAAGGTAGGAACAAAGGTCGACCCATAAACAGAGAGTCTTGTCTTTTAGCTCAACTCTCTCTTCACCACAACAGACCAGTACAGCTACACTGATCCATCTGTCAATTTCCTGCTCCATTCTACCCCCACTCGTGTACAAGGCCCCAAGATACATACACTCTTCCACTTGAGGCAGGCCTTCACTCCCAACCTGAAGAGGGCATTCTACCCTTTTCCAACAAAGAATCATGGTCTCAGATTTGGAGGTACTGATTCTCATCCCCACTGCTTCACACTTGGCTGCAAATTTGGCTGCCGATGTTGATGCAATGTTGCAGAGACATCCAGCGCCTTGAGGAACTGAGGGTGGATCTCGTCCAATCCTGGAGTCCTGCCACTATACAGCTTCTTGACTACCTCAGTGACCTGAGCTCCAGTAATGGGTGAGTCCACCTCAGAGTCCCAAGACTCGGCTTCCTCTATGGAAGACGTGTTGGTGGCATTGAGAAGATCCTCAAAATAGTCCTTCCACCACCTGACGACATCCTCAGTTGAGGTCAACTGCACCCCACGTTCAATGTACACAATGTTGGTGGAGCACTGCTTTCCCCTCGAGGCACCTGAGGGTTTGCCAGAATCTTATTAGACCCAACCGAAAGTTGCTTTCCATGGCCTCACCAAACTCCTCCCACACCTGAGTTTTTGCCTCAGAGACTGCCAAGGCTGCAGCCCACTTGGCCTATCAGTACATGTCAGTTACTTCCAGAGTGCCACAAGCTAACCAAGCTCAATAGAACTCCTTCTTCAGCCTGATGGCATGTTTTATTCAAGGTAACCACCACTGGGTTTGACAGTTGCCACCATGACAGGCACCAATGATCTTGCAGCCAAAGCTGCGGTCAGCCACATTAGCAATGGAGGCACGGAACATGGCCCATGTGGACTCAATATCCCCCACTTCCCCTGGGATGCACTTGAAGCTCTGTCGGAGGTGCGAGTTGAAGATCTTTCCGACATGTTCCTCTGCCAGACGTTCCCAGCAAACTCTCACTACATGTTTAGGTCTACCAGGTCTGACTGGCATCAGCCACAGTAACGTATGGCCAGGAGAGGCAGGGGAGAGAGAGCCTCACCTATTATCATGGAAAGAATAAAACATATAATAAACAAATAAATTAAATGGTTATATTTATCCAGTGGTTTGATTTTACATTTATTAAAGAATTTTGATTGTTTTTCTTTTGTGGAGCAGCAGCAAGCTGAGCCTCATGTTGGACTACTCAATACCTCACAAACTGTTCTGCCATGCAATGACAGTGTGTGACTATGTGTTGCTGATCAAATGTTTCACACTTTTAATATCAACCACCCTGATTTTCGATATTTTAGCTGATGTATGCAATATATGCGTGTAACCTGTTTCATGTGCTTGGCGATCTTAGAACGGCAGTGAAGAGACACAAGGTGAGGCATGAGGCAGTTCTCCTGCCTCATGGTAGGGGGCAGTCGTGAGTCGAATAATCTACTCTGTTGGGTTTGTATATTTGTAAATCTGATTCTAATGGAGTCAGTGCCTCACCAGCCATGAACCTCACCACACGTCACTGCTCCCCCGTCATCTGACCCACCAAGTAGTGATCAGATGACAGCTCAGCTCCTCTTTTCACCCGAGTATCCAGAGCATACAGCCACAGATCTGATGATACGACTATAAAGTTGATAATTGAATTGCTGCCAAGTGTGTTCTGGTGCCATGTGCATTATGAGCACTATTATATCTGAACATGGCATTTGTTATGGACAAACTGACTAGTGCAGAAGTGCTTAGGTTCAGGTGGGCGAGGCCATTCCTCCCAGCCACACCCATCCAGGTGCCAATGTCACTACCCACGTGAGTGTTGAATAAATGAGTCCCCATTAGGAGCACTTTCCAGCACCCCTGCTAGGGACTCCAAGAAGGTTGGGTACTCTGAACTGTCATTCAGCGGATAGGCGCAAACAACAGTGAGAGCCTTTTCCTGACACAAAAGTGCAGGAAAGCTACCCTCAACGTACAGGCTCTAAGCTGGGGGGCTATAAGAAAGCCCACTCCAGCCTGTCGCCCCTCACCATGGCCAACTCCAGAGTAGAATAAAGTCGAGCCTCTCCTGGGAAGACTGGATCCTGAACCCATGCTGTGCGTTGAGGTGAGCCTGGCTTTATCTAGTTTGTACCTCTCAACCTCCTGCATAAGTTCAGGCTCCTTTCCTACCAGAGAGGTAACGTTCCATGTCTCAAGTGCCAGCACACCAAGGTCCATGCTTTCGGCCGCCCAAAACACACCGCACCGGACCCACACGGGCCCTCCTGCAGATGGTGAGCCCACAGGAGGGCAAACCCATGTAACTCGTTTGGACTGAGCTCTGCTGGACTCCATGGTTGAAGGTCCAGCCACCAGATGCTCACTGGCAAACCCTTTCACAGGCCAGATCTTGATATTTTTCTCTCCATGTAAAAAGTCCCACCCACTTCAAAGAAACCAATACAATGTGATTGTAAAATGTTGTTTTTTCATGGCTCCATATTTCACTACTTCAACTTATGCAAGATTGCTGATTTTAAAAAAAGATTCAGTGATACACAGTCACTTTTAAGGTCTCCTTGCTTGTGCCTCAAATGTAATAGGATTTTCATGTTACTGTGTATGAGAGAACAATTAAACACAGGTTTAAACACATTAAACACTGTGTTTAATGTAAAGCAACCCAATGCAGCTCTAAGTTTTACCCATTAATGGCCGCCATCCATCCATCAGTTATAGTCCTCAATTAGGATTTACTTGTCATGTAAATGTTTATTTTAATTTTTTTTTTCACTGTTCCATCCAGACAGGCATTACGGGTCTGCATTTTCCTATAAAGCACGATGAATCAATGGTATTCAAAACAAACTTTACTACTGCATTATTCGTCTTTCTTTCACAGCTGACCAAATCTTTGCAGCTCTTATGAACCTCTTTAACTGCATGGCTAATGCACAACATGTCATAACAAAACTCAAAAGAAATATAATGAGGCTTACCTAATAAGACTGCATGCTGGGATTTAATGCTAAGTTTTCAGCATGCAGTGGAGTGTAACACCTGAGCCAGAGCTCTCGCTGGCAGTAATGTCGGTGTGGATCCAGCCCTTTCAACACTTATGACATATTGTATGTAGACCTTACTCCGAAAGGCATCTCTCATTTAGTAAAAGCAACACAGATGCTAAAAACTAAATAATCATTGTCATAATCCCTGAGGCCCTTCAAGTCCTGATAGAGTGTGGTGGTTGGTGGGGGGAGTACAAGGATAAATGAGAGTGAGTAAGCCAGGGGGACAGAAGATGTAAAGAGAAATCTCATCAAAGTATAAAGTAACAGTTCTGAACAAAATAAAACAAAGCAGCATTGGATTTTTTTTCCCCTTTTATTCCATATGCAAAGTTCTTCAAGATCCAAGACGCAAAGCATTTTATTGATACTCTTCTGCTGACTAAAGCAACATGTCTCACACGACGTTCACCCTTTGCCCATGTCCTGCACAAACACACACATAAATCTCACTCCATTCAAGTTTGTGGATCAACTGTAAATGGCCACTTTGTCTAACTGTCAAATCAAACCCCAGTCCCGCAGAGAAATTATAATACCACACATACCCACATCCTGACAAGTTTCGGTGCAATTTTTAAGTATTATGCCACAAAAGCTTTGGCGAAACCACTTGATGACCAGTTTTTGTATTTGTTCAAAGATTTATATCTTTAGCAATTAAGAATCAAACACAATGCTTTGCTGTTGTGGTGGCACATAGTTCAACTTTCCATAGCAAGCACTCTCTACATCAATGTAACAGGAAAGGACATGGGGAAAATTCACACACACGAGAGGGGAGCTAAGAGGATAAGGCATTTTTGCTTTCAGAAAGATAATGATCAGACAAAGGTTTCCTGTAGATAACAAAAAACAAAAGTAGCAGTCTCATCCAAACTGTTATTTTGTCATATCAGATAACAGATTATCAGTGAGAAACAGACAGGAAGACGAGAAGCTTGCAGAGCACCCACCTTTCCACTTTAAAGAAGCGAACCTATGTCTCACCTCATCTGTTTGGATTGAGTTGGCCCTTGAGGCTACACTCAGAAAGATTATCTGATGTTACAAGCTTATTATCTTTTCATGAAGATAAACCTTCAGTAATCCCAACAAACTTTTCACTCAGTTTTTAAACCTGCGGCAACAGAATGCAGGACAGCCGTGGAGCATGATCTCTGAGATGGATTTCTGTTGTGTGTTTTTTTATGACAATGTTGTGCATCCTCTGTTCTCTAAACTAAGAACCTGCTTCAGGAGGTTTTCAATAGTGAGAACTTGTCTCAGAGGCAATTTCCTTTTGTTGGGTACATCTATGAATCATCTTCTGCTTGTGGATGTGATTATGGGAACACAATTCAAAAATCATGTGTAAAAATGGCTTTGGTCCATCATGTGGGGCATTAAAGGGGCATTATGCTATATAATATATATTGCCTTGTTCCAGTACCAAAAAGACTGCATCTATCTTCTCCTAATGACTATAGACCTATAAATGTAGCCCGAACACATCGTGAAAGTCCTGGAAAGACTTTTATTGGTCCACCTGAATAGACCCACTGCAAGTTGCTTATCACCGTGGGGTTAGAACTGAAGATGCTTCAATGAACCCACAGTCATCTGGACAAAGCAGGCAGCACTGTGAGGATCATGTTCTACCATTTCTCCAGTGAATTTAACATCATCCAGCCTGCATCACTATGTATGAAAATCCAGAAGACACAGGTAGATGCCTCAACAATCACCTGGATCACTGACTACCTGACAAACTGACCACAGTTTGAGAGACTGAATGGTTGTGTGACTGACCAGATGATCAGCAGCACCGGCGCACTACGGGGGGACTGTACTCTCACCATTCCTCTTTACTCTGTACACCTCAGACTTCCAGTAGCAGTCAGAGTACTGTCATCTTCAGAAATACTCAGATGACTGCAGCTGTGGGGTGTATCAGTGATGGACAAGAGACTGAGAACAGCGAACTGGTGGACCACTTTGTGGCATGGTGTAGGAAAAAATTATCTCATCTTGAATGTGAACAAGACACAGCAGATGATTGTGGATTTTAGGAGAACCAGATTTATATCAAACAGTATTTCCATCATGGGAGATAAAGTGGGGGTGGTGGAGGAGTGTAAATACCTCTATGTTCACCTGGACAACATGGCTGGACCGGAGACTCAACACTAAAGCTGTTTAGAAGAAGGGACAGAGCAGACTTTACTTTTTGAAGAAGCTTAGATCCTTCAGTGTTTGTGGCCAGATGATTCAGTGTTTACAGCCAAACGCCACATGTCTTCTAACAGTCTGTTGGAGAGAGTTCAGTCATACCTGCAGTCATCCATTTGGGGGAGCAGAATCAAACCCAGTGACTTAAAGAAACTGAACAAACTCATAAAGAAGCCTGACAGTGTTCTAGAGCCTTTGGAGGTTATTGTGCAAAGGAGGATACTTTATAAAATGAAACACATCTTTGACAATCCTGAACATTCTCAATACAACACAATGATTCAGCAACAGTGTCTTCAGTCAAAGGATTCCTCAGATACCCTGCAACATAGACCACTACAGAAGATCCTTCCTGCCCACAGCTATAACCATGTACAATGAATCTTTGAAGAGACTTAAATCATGAGAAAATCACGAGACCTATGAGATCAATAAAGTATTTATGAATGAATTGAATTGCATTACGAAAAACTTAAGATTACACTTATTTTGTGAGTTTGAGTCATTGCTTTTATCATTAAGTATGGTTGTATAACAGAAATAAGTTGGCAGTTATTATCTATAGGCACGATGTCCGTGTATGTGTGAGGGTGGCTGAGTGCAATAGTATCATTATGATTGATACAACAGTACCCTCTACTGACTATTTGTATAAATTGCAAATCTGGGCTTTACAGTCGGGTTAAAAAAAACGAGAAGGGGAATCTTATAAAGGTCAGGTATTGTCTTTATTTTTATATAAATTACTGCTGTATGATATTATTTATATGTTATCATTTTTGGGGGATTTGGAGGATTTTTCTCCAGTACCCAAGGAATATCATGAGATAAGAAACAAAAGAGGCGTTCCCTGACCGGGAATCGAACCCGGGCCGCGGCGGTGAGAGCGCCGAATCCTAACCACTAGACCACCAGGGACACTGGTGTGCTCCGGATTTGTGGATATTAATTCATATTTGACAAGAAAGGGAAGACTAGGGACAAAGTCGGACAAAATAAAACACTACTTAGGTAACATAACAGCAAGTCAATAATGCAACTGTAAATAAAATGAGCACCCCAAAGATGCTGAGTCTTTCTGAGATGGTGGAAAAGTTGACAACTAAAGAAAAGAATAGAATAACAGAATAAGAATAACATTCATGGTTATTAAAATGTAAAGAATTTGTGAATTTCGTCGTCACATAAAATACTAAAAGAACATCTGTGCTGAAGGTCCGAGGCCTAAAAGAGGGAAGTAGTAAACTGGTCTGTGGTCTGATAACTAATATTTAAAATTCTCTTTAGAAATCGCTGGACTAGTTCCAAGTTGTTGGTTTTTAATGTTGTTGTTTTTGCTTTTTGTTTAAATGTGGACTGTAGTCTAAATGTAGGTAAAATGTTACTAGACATCTCTGCAGTGATATTGATCTAATATTTCAAAGAACAACCTGATTCCCTGAAGTTTGCATCCAAAGAACACATTGGAGTGGATTATGCTTTCCTTTTCAGATTAATTTACAGAAAAGTCACAGTTTGTCAGGTTGGGGAAGAAATAGAAATAATTTGAGGTCAGACACGCAGAGAAAAGAGCGTTCCCTGACCGGGAATCGAACCCGGGCCGCGGCGGTGAGAGCGCCGAATCCTAACCACTAGACCACCAGGGATAAAACTGCTAGGCAATGACGTCACAAAAGTGGAGCGATTACAACAGATAACTCATGGATTTTATTTGCGACGTTATCAATTCATTAAAGGAAAGTAAAGAATTTGGGAATTTCGTCGTGAATCGTATATACAATTAAAAGATTATGAGAGTATGCAGGAACATCTGTGCTGAAGGTGCAAGATCTAAAAGCGGGACTAAAACAAAGTAGTAAATTGGTCTGTGGTCCGATAACTAATATTTAAAATTCTCTTTGGAAATCAAGTGGAACAATTCTAAGTTGTTGCTTTTGTTGTTTTCCTTTTTATAATGTGGACTGCAGCCTAATTGTAAGTAAAACGTTATTAGTCATCTCATTCACAAAACAGTTACATTCATTTGATGTTTGTTCCACATTTGGAAAATAATGCTTTTCAAATGTGAGCTTACATACGGACATTAAAAAATATGACTTTAAAATGTTATTTTCAACTTCGTCCCTAATATCATAGAAATAATTTGAGGTCAGACACACAGAGAAAAGAGTGTTCCCTGACCGGGAATCGAACCCGGGCCGCGGCGGTGAGAGCGCCGAATCCTAACCACTAGACCACCAGGGAGCCGCTGAAACAGCCGTGAAGATAATATTAAATCTTTAAGTCAAGCGAATGCTCAAGCAGTCAGATTATGAAAATGTTTTTTACGCCCCCAGACACATTTCTAGGCAGGACACAATTGTTGGCACTGTCTATTCATAAATATATTTCGTATGTATATATCTACTTTCCTCATTACTCCTGAGAACTTATAAACTTTTACACGCCTCTACTGAACATACGCCGAAGTCATGCGTATGAGTAACCAACTGTCACTTCTCACATTAAACTGCCTGAGAAAAAAATCGAAACTACTACTACTACTACTACAAAATAATAATAGCAACCACAATAACTACAGTCTATCTGTTATATTATTTTGTATTATATTTATACAAAATATACTGTGTTCGTAACTTTGAATATGATTACAAAGAAGATAAATAATAATTTTCAAATTCACAGGCACGCCGTATGGCTCCGCTGCGGGGTCCTGGCTTGGGTCCTTGAACAACGTGTGATACACGAAGGCGTGAAGTTGTTTTGAACTCATCTGAATCTGTGTCACCGCGACATGCTCGTCTTTTTCATGGTATAGAAGGATAGCCGTGTGGGTTTCGGTGAATCTGCGTCCACTGCCATGATGCCCGGAGACAACCAGGCCAAAATGGCAGCAGTTGCCGCGGACGCGACTGTGGGAGACTGTACAAACTGCTCTGTTTTACACCAGGTCAGCCCACCAGAATCAGTGATGCAAGGACACTTTCACTGTTTCATCTTTTCATTTGACTATAAAGGACAAAATACATGAAATGCTAGCAGTTATAACCGGTTCTAATTTGTTTTTATATGTGTATGTGTGTTTGTCCGTTTGTGTTTCCTCATAGAGCCTAACAGAGTATGTGTCGTCATTTCTGGCACTGAAAGAAAAGATAACGGTTTCTGAGTGAGTATCAGCCAATAATAGGTGTCATGGTAACACTTATGGCATACAACGATTAACGTGTTTTAGGCGGTGTTGGACATAATAATCGCATATTTTGTAAAGTCGGGAATCCGTTGTTTTGTGAGGAGACTTCATGGAGAATGAGGCAAGAATCAGTTTTAAGATTGGAGTCTTAATATTGTTTTTTTTTTTCCAAACAGAATCTGTAGATTGGTTGCCTTTACGTTTTTGTCTTTATTTATGCTTGTTTTCATTTGTCCAAGTAAGGCTTAAAAAAGAAATTCGTGATCCAACTGATGAACAACATACGAAATTAATTTTCTTTTCTTTTTTTTTAAAAGATGTGTAATGTCTTGAAGACATGTCAATATAAATCAGTAGTAATATGGTGAAACAGAAAGTAGATGTGATTATTCTGCCTTGAATTTGTTTCACTTAAGTAGCTTTATTTCCCGAAGAGACATTAATAGTTGCAATAGATGTGATGATTTAAGTAGTTGTGACGATTTAAGTCTTTTCAAAGATTCCTTTATGATGACATTATAGCTGTCATCATAAAGGATCTGCTGTAGAGGTCTATGTTGTAGCCGATCTCGATAAGCCTCTAACTGAAAACACTCTGTTGTTAAATAACTGTTGTGGAGGAGATGCTTCGGGTTGTCTGTTATGTTTTTCATTAGATGAAGTATGCTTCTCTGCACAGTCAGCTCCAGAAGAGCCCTCAGAAAGAAGCCAGCATTTTTTATTAGTTTGATAACTGCAGATGAGATTTTACTCTCCATAACAGACTTATAGAAGATATGCAACATCTTGTTGCATAAACTGAGGGACCTAAGCTTCCTTAAGAAGTAAAGTCTACTCTGTCCTTTCCTATAGACATCAGTGTTGCGTCCTCAGTCTATTGTCAAGGTGAACACGGAGGCATCTGTACTCCTCTACCACCTCCACCTAATCTCCCATGATGAATATTCTTTGGCTTATTTCCGGTCCTCCTAAAAGCTACAATTGCTTCCTTTGTTTTGTTCACATTCAAGATCGCTCACTTGTTCCCATAACATGCCACAAAGTGGTCCACCAGTTCTCTGTACTCAGTCTCTTGGCAATCTGAGTCATCTGAGCATTTCTGCGTAAGACTGGACTGACTTGTGCTGGAAGTCTGAGGTGTAAAGAGGGAAGAGGAATGGTGAGAGTACAATCCCCCATTCAGTCTCTCAAACTGTGGTCAGTTTGTCAGGTAGTCAGTAATCCAGGTGATTGTGGAGGCATCCACCTGTGTCCTCTGGAGTTTCGTAGTGATGCAGGCTGGATGGTGTTAAATTCACTGGAGAAAGAGAAGAACATGATCCTCGCAGTGCTGCCTACTTTGTCCAGATGACAGATGTGGGTTCGTCAAAGCAGGTGTATGATGGCATCTTCAACTTAAACCCCACAACCATAAACAAGGGGGGGATGGTGGTTGGAAACAATGATGAAGCAGAAGCAGCAAGATCCATGACAGAGGTGAAAGATGAGACAGCTGAGATGTGACAGGGAAATTGTGGGGCAGTGGAGGATGGGATGGCTGTTTGGCTGGGGGCAGGAGAGGAGGATGCTGAGCTTGTTTCTGAACTGAAACTGTTGAAGAACGTGTTTAGTTCATTTGTTCAGTCCAGACTTCCATCTATTTGATCCTCCTGCTTGAAGCCTATGATCTTCTTCATCCCTGACCATACATCTCTGAAACTGTTCTGCTGGAGCTTGTTCTCCAACTTTCTCCTGTACACCTCCTTGTTGTCTCTGATCTTGACTCTAAGTTGTTCATTGAAGCTCTTTCAGGTCACAGATAGGGCTGGGATAAACGATTATCTTTTAAACGATTAATCTGGCGAGTATTTTTTCGATGCTTTGATTAATCTAGCGATTCATTTTTCAGTCCGATTCGATTCAATTATTGATTATTTCCCCATTAATTGACTAGAAGTAA
>JBAMYA010043719.1:0-13099 GCA_037176975.1 Arrhamphus sclerolepis | reverse complement strand
ATAATACTAATACTAATAATAATAGTAATAATAATAATAATAATAATAATAATAATAATAATAATGATAATAATAATAACCCTTCAAATTCACATGCTTGTCTTTGCCAGTCAGGAAGGACCCAATGAGAAAGATAAGATTAAATGTATAATATACATGGGAAATTTTTTTTGTTAATGTTTATCAGTGAACTAAAACAATGTTAGTGTTAATCCATGTGATTATCACAGATTATATCTTCACAGATTATATCTTTAAATTCCCTTCTTCAGTCAAAAAATTATTTTTTTTTCTTATTTATTTCAGTGTGAAAAATTGTATATTTTACAACTGAGACTTGAGGACTTTTATTTATTTATTTAAAGTTACTGAACCAAGAAGCAGACATGTTTGACTGTACATTAGACTTTAACGTTATTATTTAAACAAAATAAAATAGTAAAAAAGTCAAACTGGTGCTCACATTTCTACCATCTTTGTTAGTCGAGAAAGAGAAACAGCATGTACCTCGGGGATTTAAAGACACTATATGTTTGTTTGTTTTTTTCCTCCGTGTTTAAGTTCAGTCTTTGCTAACCTGCTTATCCTAACTTCCTTCTTGTTCACACCTGAAGGCTGACAGTGTCATTCATCTGCTTGCGCAGTGAGTCTCTTGTCCTACATCACAAAGTGCAACTCCACCATCTTGGAATGTATCTGGCAATTATGGTTATTGATGAGCTTGGTGTGACAGCAGACGCCCCAGTTCTCCACCTGCTGCAGGTTCTGATTAAAGTGACCCTCATGACCCCCAACAGAGCATGAGAAAGACTATCGCCAACAGCTGCAGTCCAAGATGGTAGAGCTGGAATTAATTTGCTGGATGAGAGACGAAGTGGACAGTAAATTGAGTCGCGTTAATAGTGACCACACCATCTTGTAATTAGTGAAAAACAGGAGACTCTGGTTTGCAGCAGTTAAACTTTTTAATTGAAATGTGTTAGCAAATACATAGGGCACCTTTCAAATGGTCTGTAGAAATCTGTAAAAGCATTTTATCACTTCTTCATATTTTCAGTAGGAGGTTTTCTTGCCCAGTTTAGAGCTTAAGAGTGATATTCTCTTGTATTTATGAAATTAAAGCCTGTGATGCACAAACAACCAACAAAAGTCCATCTGTGTGTGTGTGTGTGTGTGTGTGTGTGTATGTGTATGTATATATATGTGTGTGTGTGTGTGTGTATAAAAAAAATCCACAAATAAATAAATAAGGCAGAAAAATCAGTAGTTACATCTCAAGTCTGTCACATTTGAACATGCAGAAGAATTTTGCCCACATGAATGTGCGATCTTTTAACTTCTTGCACAGTGATTTTTAAGTAGTTGTAAGTGATAAGAACAAGTGTGAATAAGTGTGGGAGACCCTGGTGATCCCACTACATTAGTCAGTCTTCTGGGGAATAACTTTCTCAAGAAACTGACATCTTTGACCGAGGATCATTTAAAAAGTACATATCTCAGTTTTTAATAGGTTGGCACGAAATAAATTATGGGAAAAGTATATTTTTCTTGGCATTACTGTAAATTATTGTATTAATAAATGGTCTGTTTGGACATACTGAGTATGAGTTGTATATCTGATTGATGCCTTAGATAAACAGGGGAGATGGCGATTGGTGGTAGATCTTTTAAATGAGTAAAAAGATACAGAGTTCCTTTACCTAAACCAAACGATAGCGTTTTTACAGTTTTCTCTTTCAGTGGTTTGCTGTTTATCAATGGTGGAAAAAAATAAAAATAAATAACCAATTGATTATTTAATTGACATAAAGGGTGACATCCAACTTTGCATTGTAAGCTCTTTAACATTTATATGCCAGTTTGTGAAGGAGGCAAAAGAAGACCAACTGACAACCATTTAGTATTTTGTAGTTGCCCAGTATTTAAATGTGTTGGTTTTTTTAAACTATTTACATCTGTGAATCTATTCTATTTAAATGCAGTTCTGTGTGATAATTTGTCTTAATCCACTTTTTTCCACTTTTTTTGTGTCACTCTTTCTTTCTGTCTTCTCTGGATTTGTTGTTTTACTTTTTTTTTCTTTTTCTTTTTTTTTTTCCTCTGCAGGTTTTCCATTACTACTCAGCTGTTTTAGACTTGGTCCAGGTGGTTAATCTGTCTGACCTGCCCAGCTTTCTGATGTCCAGAACTCAGTTTGAACTGTATCCTCATTTAAAGAATGTTCATTTGTGTGCGTGTGTTCATTACAAAGCATAAACGGAAACAAAACAGAGAAAAGAAATTAATACCCTTAAAAAATATCTTGTATTAATTATTACTGCTGAGATTTTCTTTTTTTTTTCCCTCATAGAATAATATGTTCTCTCAGAGCTAAAAATAAAAAAGTGGTCCAGACAAACCAGGCCTCATCTACAACCTGATGCCTCTGGTTTGTTAGGTTTGTCACACATTGCAGTTAAATCTGTGATCTGGTGCAGTCATTGGTGTAAATGCTCAACTATGGTGTTGATCAAGAAAAAAATCCAATGGATACTAATTTGCCTAAAATCGTTTGGTATGCAGATAAGGTCCTTAAACTTTTAATCAAAAGTGCCAAGCATCTGCTTCTTTCTATACATATGTTACTTACTGATGTAACAAAAAAAAAAAAAAAAATCCAGTTACTACACTTAAGCATTTCTTTGTCTCTAAAGATGATAGTGCCTGTTAATTATATTTTGTTGTTCCTTCATAACAAACTAACAGTCACCTGTCTGGGGATTCAATGAAATCTAAACTCCTTCTCGACCAGCTGAGGTCACTGCGTGGAAAAGTATTGTTCCTTGGCTTATCTCTTACACACACACAAACACACACATATATAAGAGTATGTTTCTTTAAGTTACTTCCTTACGATTGTTTAAATGTTAAGTGTTTTCAAGAGAATCTGCTTGTTAAGAAAATCTAGTCATCAATTCTGCACATCACTGACATGCATGTGTTTTTCCAGGTTGGGGCTTTGTTCAGCCTGTCTTGCATAATCACTCCCATTGCCCAGCCTTCTGCCAGCCAGCTCAGTTCACAGCGCTGGAAAGAATCTCTATCCAGAAGACCAAAGTCTTTACTTGGTAACACTGTACATTTTCAAGCCTTTGCCAATGTTAAATGTTAAATGACGGGCATCAATAGAGATGTGACATGTCATGCCTCATTAGTGCAATGAACTGGTTCCAGCTTGACTGATAACATGATGTATTCTATTGAGAAGGCAGACATGGATTGCTATGTTGCAAACACTACTCAGAAAATCAGAAAAAAAAATAGCAAGGTAAAATAGAGCACCTTACTCTAGCAAATTTAGACAGTGTCGCAGGAATAAAACACATTGTAAATTCCAGTGTTCAAATGTATTGAAATCAAATCATAAAAAAGTGAAATAAGCTTTCAACAAAATGGGATGAGAGCCATTCTGAGAACAGTGTCAAAGTGAGTAAAACATGAAGATTCCTCTTCTACTTTGGTTTAACATTGTATGTCATTTCTGTTCTTCCTGCATCATCCTGTAGTGCCTGATGTTGAGATGAAGGGTGAGAGTGTTGTCTACTTCCTGTTGGTCCAGGGCTCAGACGATGATGAGTCTGGAGCCTGCAGGGTCCGGATGATGCACTCAATGAGTCAGATTAATGGAGCAGCTGCTATGGCAACCATCTCTAGTTTGCTAAGAGAGAAACCTCTCTCATCAGGTATATTGTGTATTAATGGTTGTATCTTATTTTTGTGTTTCATTACTGTCACTGTAGAGGATTTGCTAAACTGTTTTAGTATAATAGATGTTTTCAAAACCTGATAATGTTGCTCCCCCTTAGAATAAGTATAATTTCATTTTGCTTGTGTGTATATTCATATTGACAAACTGGAAGAATTAGAAGTGTGTTGAAACAGCTGTTATCAGTTTCTATCTGTGATATTACCATAAGTAGATAAGGAAGCGATAAAGTGTCTAGGCTTGTAATCTATTTTAATTGAATAAATTAACTTGGTGTCCTAGCTCCAAAAGATCCGGTTTTATGTTTGCTAAATCATTGCTCAATACAATAAGTAACTGCCAGTTTCAAAGGCTGCACCATCATGCACACTTTCCTCAAAAACCTTCCCCGCCTTTGCCTTCCTCCTCAACTCTCCCATGTTCCAATTAGGAGGGGTGTTACATAATTTGAAAACCCCAGTTTCTCTGTAATTAAATTTAAGGAACATGTTTGTCAGTATGTGCAGCTTTGTGTTTATTTAGTGGTCATTTGTTGTCTTCCATATTGTAAACAAAAGCCCTTCCAGTACCCAGCTCTTCAGATCAATTGGAATAGAAATCCCTCTGGATTTATTTAGAGAAGCTCAGGGTTGTGAGTGCTCATCATGGCCTGTGTTGCAAAAATGTGTAGTTTTTTTGTTTTTGTTTTTTGCTGCCAGCCATTTTGACTCCAGAAATTTCCTTTTATAAGACTATCACCTTCCTGTTATTGCATTTTCTCCCTCTCTTTTTAAAAAACATTTTTTTTTATTTATTTAGCTAACCTGATAGATCAGACCCACATCTAGACAGATGTAGGATCTGAAAACGAGCGACAGGGCATTGTCATCCAGGACTCTGGACCAGGGGAGGGAAAATCCAGACCTGGAGGGCCGCTGTCCTGCATGTCTTGTTTCCCTCCTTTAGCACCTCTGATTCAATAACCATGTTTATCTTATTTATTTACCATCCAGACAACAATGTCTCAGCTCTGACGTCATCGCATTAAGCCACTCAGAGACTCTACAGGGATGGACTGATCTGATTGGTTCCCCAGGACTTTGGGGCATAATTAATGAGCTTAAACTGAGGGTATCTAAAGAGATCTGCTGGGCACATGTAAATTTGCTAGCAGTACATCTGGATTTTTAGGCTCTTTCTTTGCTGTTTTTTTCCTTCCAGTGTCTCTCACAGCACCGACCAGTCATAGTAGCTCTGTTAATAATTTACATTTCATTGACACTACATTTAAGAATGGTTGGATTGGAAAAGGGAGCAGGGAGACAATGAAGGGAGGCAGGAGAGTTATACAAAATATAGTGAAAATGTAGATTGTGGATTGATAGTCATGTGGACTTATACGGTGTATACCAGAGGTGACCAGATGATTTGCCTTCTATGGAAAGAAAAGTTGTTTATTTAGTTTCCTAAGCTAAAAACATATTTCCTGATTGAAGTCCTTCATCTTTCTTTGGCTTTTTATGATATTCATAACCTGGTATGATGTATCCTCCCAAGAGTTCTTGTTGTGTTTAACATTTCATGCAACCTTCAAGAGCCTTTTTTCTGAACTTCAGATACTTTTAAATGCAGAGTAAGACTTTGAAAAGGTTCCCTAACCGTCTCAATGACACTGCAGATTCTCCATTACAATGAGTCTTGCTATACACACATGTGTATTGATGCACCTGAACAAAATTGTAAATCTGAGTAGTACACCTTTGTATCTTAAACCAGAAAGATGTTTGTGAGAAACATTTTACCAGCAAAGAGATTACAACTGTAATGAATCCGTCATATGTTTATATGTATTGGAGCATTAACCAGAGTTTAGTTGTTTGTTTGCTACTAGAGCTCTGATCCTTTTTACGTATGATGCTTTAACTTTAATGGAACCTGTCTGACAACATGAAGTAGGCTTAACGATTTCAAAAATCAATACATCATACCCCAGTCTAAAGAAATTCATGTCATTATTATCATAAAGCACTGCTGGCCTCAGTTAAGAATCAGTGATCATGAATCAACAATAACCAATAGACTAAAATGACATTGATGGGACGTCCATGACTTTGATGGTGACAACCACTGCTGAGCAAAAAGAACTCAGACCCATCTCACATTTGCCTAAAGACATCTTGATAATCCCCAAAATTTGGGGGGAAATATTTTGTGGACTGGCTGGACAAAAGTGGAACTTATTTTGAAGATGTGTGTCTTGTTACATCTGGCATAAAACTAACAAAGCATTTCAGAAAAAGAACATCACATCGACAGTTAAACATGGCGATGGTAGTGTGATGGACTGGTGCAGCTGTGCTGTGCTGCTTCAGGGCCTGGATGACTTGCTTTCACTGATGGAGCCATGATTTCTCCTGGCTACCAGATAATCCTGAAGGAGACTGTCTAGCCATCAGTTTGTGACCTTAAGCTCTAGTGCACTAGGGCTATACAGCAGGACAATGATCTGAAGCACACCAGCACAGTCCACCTCTAAATGGCTAAAAAGCAAAACAAAAACAACAACAAAGAAACAGAATGAAGGCTTTGGAGTAGCTTTGCCAAAGTCTGGACTTAATTCCAATGGAGAGGCTTTGGCATGGCCTTATTCAAGCCATTCACGCTAGAATGTTGAAGAGTGGTCCAAAATTCCTCATTGCCAGTTATCACAAATGCTTGATTGCAGCTGTTGTTGCCAGTGGGTGGCACAACCACTTATTAGGTTTACAGGGCAATTATGCTTTCACATAGGGCCAAGTTGGTTTGGATAACTTTTTTTTTTCCTCACAAAATCATCATTTTTGTATATAGTCAGATTATCTTTGATATTAAAATGCATTTAATGAACATATTAATGTGCCAAAAACAGTAAAGAAGGGGGCAAAAACCTTTTCACAACACTTTATATTCTACAAGTTATATCTAATCATATCTTTTTTTTTTTTATTTCTGAATGTATCTGTCTTTGATCAGCAGGAGCTGTAGGCAACATCCTCCATCCTCTGCCATGTCTCCAAGGAGATGACCTGCTGAAGAGAGAAAAGAAGATTGACCAGGTTCAGACATTGGTACTCGCAGAATATCTTAGTGAGTACATCATGTGAAAGGTTTGAAACCACGGAGAAACCACCGAGTGGGTTTGACGGTACTAATTTGACATTCATTTAATGACTTGATCTATAAAATTAATTAAAAAAGTAGATTGTGTGCCACTTTGAGATCCACTAAAAGGATTTGTCCATTTTTATTCAGTACGTCTGAAGAAATAATGACATTTATCACAAATAAATTAATGAAACCGTATTTGGAAATATCAAGTACCATCTACACAGACATAAGAACTTACTGAACATATGATCTTGTAAAACAAAACATTTATTAATTTTAAGTCGGGATGTTGCCCAGATAAGATACAGCACTACATCTGTAATGTTGGTATTTTAAAAATACTTACTAATTACAGTATTTATATAGCTAGACCTGTCAATGGTTTAATGTGCTGTAATGCATGTGCTTTATTTAATGCTTATTTTATTTAGTTATAAACCCAAACATAACAGTGCTCGTATGAGTTGACTGAACAAATCTTAACTGTGGAATTTACTGAGAGCTTCTTGAACTTTTGTCAAACCCCAGTTCTCTCCCCATTATTTTACAGATGCACATAATGTCCCCAAGCTGAAACAAGCTGAGTGGAGCCAGATTAAAGGAAGCACAGTACAATTTTTTTGTCTTTGAGAGGAAAAGCAGTGGGGCTATTTCTCTGAAAAAGTCACAACTAGATTGTTGAATCCTGGCAGACATCAAGACTTACTGAAATTCATTTCAGTTTATTCAAATTTGTCATTAAATTGTTTAATTGGCATGTACATCTTTGTTGGAAAACTTTATAATTACTCATGATGTTTTTTTTTATTGTTTATCTGTCTGCACAATCGTACATCTCTTCAAAAACCTAATTTATCATTCTCTTTCTATTTCACTGGATCTTGAACCCTCAACTGTGAAACCTCAAAAAGCCCAATTATACCCATGTTATTGTATTTTACAACTATTTTTTTTCCCACTGATGAACTTAAAAGATATTTGTTTTGTTGTTAATGAAGATGCTTTTTGATCTGTACATTTCGTTTGGAAGAAAAGTTTCATTTTAATTAATCTCTTAAAAGTTTAAAGTTAAATTGTTGCTTTATAGCCACAACAGCCACTAGAGCTTTAAAACGAGTTGAGAGAGAGAAATTAGTTTATGTTTTGGAATATGTAACATCAAAACAAAAGCCAAATTCTTCCAACAGTTTAAATAAAATCTAATGCAGATGAATAACAGACTAACAGACTGCCTCTGTGCGTGTTTGCGTATGTTTTTGCGGTGTGTGTGTGTGTGTGACCAGGACTAAAAGAAGCTTCAGCCTCAAATTCAGTACCCATCAGTGAGTTGAAGGCCATCCGGAATCAGGCCAGACAGCAGTACCTGAAGATGCTCAACTCCACTCTGCCCACTGCTGCCACCTGTCTGACAAATGAACATGCTTCAAAACAATCAGGTATAGACTAAAGGCAGTTTTGAACTACACAATTTTCAACATTGGTAAATTGTTGTGGTGTTTAGACCTTGTAATCGGGATTCTTGATATCACTGGCATTCATGTATCGGATACCCCCTGGACGCCTCTCTCGGGAGGCGTTCCAGGCATGTCCCACTGGGAGGAGACCCAGAGGAAGACCCAGGATGCGCTGGAGCGACTATGTAGCTCGGCTGGCCTGGGATCGCCTGGGCATCCTCCCGGAAGAGCTAGAGGAAGTGTCCAGGGAAAGGGAAGTCTGGGCGTCCCTGCTCAGGCTGCTGTCCCCGCGACCCAGCATTGGATGAAGCGGAAGAAGATGGATGGATGGATGGACTGTGGCATTCACACCATTTCTCATTTTTGCCAGGGGATCATGCACTGTAATAATAATAATAATAATACATTTTATTTCAAGCGCCTTTCAGGTCACTCAAGGACACTTTACAAGATAAAACACAATAAAATAAATAAAAACAAGAACACAACATTAAAGTCACAGGAAATGAAAGTGCAGTTATGGACCGTATGCAGACTCAACTAACTATGATCTAAAATCTCCATCACCGGCTGACTCTATGTTGTCCGCACCATGTTATGCAAGAAGCAACACAAGGAACAACATGAAACCAAACACGAACTGTCACATGTTTCACCAAAATGCCATGAATTATTACACAGCAGCACATTCATTTTCACAATATTGTATGTTATCTGAAAGGATGACACTTTTAGGAAAGGAAAAAAAACAGCTAATAATTTGCAAGTGAATTGTTAGCAATAAAACAAATTGCAGCCTACAGCCACTGCTCAATGTGCACAATGAGGGCAGCACTCATTCTAATAATATTGCATTGGGGCTAATTGACCCTCATGTCAAGCAGTTTTTATGTCAGAAATGCTGTGACATTATTTGGAAATTATGTTTGGAGTGTCTGCACAGCATTGTTCATCATTATGTTCATAATTATCTGTGCTTGTAGATTGTGGCATTGACTCAGCATGTGTAACAACATTAACATAAACTGCAATGGGCCAACACCTTTATCAGCAAAACTGCCATTTGTTCAGTTGATCAAAACAGCCCCTGGCATGGTTTTATGTTGTTGTGTATCTTATCAACCTCTTATTTTGTATCGTTTACATGCATTTAGTGTATGCATGTAGTCCTAGGCCTCTCACAAATGAAGTGCTGAAATGGTGAACGCATGTATAGACAAGCAGTCTGCAAAGCAGCTTATTTTTTGCTAATAATCCTTGCTCAACCTCTTTTCTGAAGATGGCAATCTATCAGGTATCAGTCTACGTTGCTTGTAGGTGTGACCAGCATTATGTAAGGAGGCAAACCACTGACTGAAAGTGTTAGTACTTTCATACAAAAAGCTTCCATGCTCAGGCAGTTATTGTGCATGAAATTTCCCTTGTTGCATGCTCTACCCAGAGTTGTCATATTTCTGTCCCAACTGAGATAACATTTTCCTGTCAAAACACAAAGAAAGTGCAGAGTTTGTGATATTTTGGGTGCTTAGGAGTAATCTGTTCAGAGTGCTGGTTGCCAAGATTTCAGTGTGTTGATCTACCTCAAGTGAAAGTTCAGATCTCTCTTCCAATCCATCACGCAGGACCCAGTGCTTACATTATACAGTATGGTATGTGTGGGTGCCGTAGCTGGGTTTGTTTATGTCGCAACAGCTGTTGCTGTTGAAAAATGCTTTTGATCTGCTAGAGGTTTTTCTCCCCATCTAACATATAATGCCAACTGTATAATGTCTTAGTCATTCTTTTGGGCAGCAGCAGCTTTTATTTCCTGTAAGGAGTTGTGAGTGCTCATCCATCAGGATGTGAAAATGATGGATATCTCCCACTTCTTTTCTCATGTTTTGGGCTGAACACAGACGAACACTGCAGGAGCATCTGAAGTTGAGCGTAGTTGTGATAGTTATGTTGGTGTTTAAAAACTGACGTGTGATGCTTCTTGTGACAGCAGTATTAATAGAAATCAACCGATTAATCTAATGACAGTCAATGAGACAATGAGATAATTGAAGACACATAGATATGTTTTCTAATTCCACAGGATTCCTACCTTTTTTTTTTTTTTTTTTTTTTTTTTCAACCTTTTTTTTTCTTTTTTCGGTTTTCAACCCTTTTTTCCCAAAGCGGAAAAGAGTTTTGGGAGAAGTGTCCTCCACAACATAGAAAACACGCAGAGGAGACGGCAGAAGAGAAGGTAAACACGATTGTTTCTCCTTGGCCAATCTGAATGCAAATGGGTTCTAAATTTTTAAAGAATGTTATTTTCATTTCTGTATTGTTATTTGATATTCTTTATTTATTTATTTGCTTTTGTGTTTCTCTCTCTGTTTTAGAATTGGTATTTTAGGTCCAGGCTCTAGTGACAGCCTGCTGGGTCCTAAAGACAGCCAGAGGGGCTCCTCTGCTTTACTAGATGCCAAAGAATTTCTAAAACACTTCACATCTGATGGCTTGCCCTGTGGAGATTTACAACCTCTGGCTATCAACAGAGGGTAAGTTCAGTCATTTGTTTCCAGAAAGCATCTTCCTGGGGTCCGTTTCAGGAAGCAGGTTATGTAGAAACTCAGAGTATGTTGATCTGGAACTTGGGGACCCAGAGTTTTCTGTTTCACAAAGCGAGATTACTTAACCCCAAGTGAGAGGGTTCAGTTGAGCCGGTTTCAGAAACTGTGGAAACTCAAGAGTCTGTTACCATGGTAACTGCCTCTGTGAACTAAACCTGGTAAGGAGCAGTTTAACTTAATCGTACCCCAAGTTACTTATTTTGTCTCTTCCCGTTCGTGAAGCTGAAACACGTTCAATTTAACCAGACAGTCGATCATATAACGATAACTCTGGAGACGTCTGAATGATGACATGTTGCATTTGTGTCAGGAAAGTTAGTTGATGATCAGAATGGATAGTTTAATAGTTTAATGAAGACAAACAAGACATGACTTGTACTTGTGACATCCTGATGAAGAGTATTAGGTCTTTTTTTTTTTGTTTTAGTTATTCCACATGATTTCATACTTACATGCATCACTACCATCCACAGTATTTCTATACTTTCAGAAGCAGACCCCTGGTTTGATGAATTATATTTTTCAAGAGAGAGTGGCAACTAACATTTTCAAATCCACCTTTCAAAGCATGCTTGCAACGAGATTGTGAAATTAGAAGAAAATTAATCAATTAAGTGTTTTGGCCAGCTCTGTTGGATACAACTGACCTTTTATCAAGTCCCGCCCATAGTCCCGCCCCTCTGTTTCTGTTGCTAGGTCAGACAAAATTATCCAAAATTATTTCCCATCCACTCCCATTGTAAAAGCTGGTTTATACATTGCTCTATTGCTAATTAATATACCAAAGAAAAACAACAGTAACTGGATATTAATAAAAAGGATCACTTAGGGTACCATGTAGTGAGCTAGAAAAATGTTTTTTTTTGTTTTTTTTTTTGTTTTTTTTGCAAAATCGGGATGTTTTGATTAGTTTAGCTAACAGCATGGCAGAGTAAGCAGCTGATGCTGGCAGCCTCCCACCAACAGACTTACCTTTGAAAACTATATGTAACCTTTTTTTGTGCCAGGGCTCCCAAATACCTTAACAGGTGTCACTTTTAAAAGTGCCCCAAGCACACCGTTTAACCATTTTAAGAAAAATACTTTTGCAGTTGTAGCTATGGGTTGTAGCCTGCTGCCTAGCCTACTTTGTTTTGGTGGTACAGCTCGGATCTCTGTCCCTTTTGGGATAAAAAAAATATGCTGCACCCTCACTAAACTGTGAGAAGTGTGTTCTGAAGTGTTCCTTTTGACGAAGATAAAGTTCAACAAAAAATAATCCAATGATTTAAATGTTGATACAAGCTAATAAAAATACTCTCCTTCCATTGCTCTGAAGGAGAGAGACAGGTATTTTGTCCAACTGGATAGTTCGCCCTGGATGTAGCAACGGAGAATGATTTTTCTGGTTGGTCAGTCAGTGATCACTCAGAAGGCTGACAAAGGGCCAATTGGCCCTTCGTCATAATGTCCCTTGATGTTTCTCTTTGCAGAAGGAAAATTTTAGGAGCATCAGTACCTGAAACAGGGAGCGATAGGGTTCATCCTTTCTCTCATCCTTTAGATTTCCGACATTTATTGCTGTTACCACCCATTTTTTCTCTGCTGCAGTGTCCAGTATTACCTGGAGAGTTGAAAGACCTACACACACACACACACAACAAAAGGAATACAGTAGCATGTCATAGAGCATTTTTTCACATTTATCTTAATAGAACAAAGTTCTTAATCGAACAAATTGAATTTGTAGCACAGAGTTCTATAGCATGCACCTTGTGATGGGATTAGAATACTTACATTTCTAGTATTTTTTTAGATTGCATAGAGATTGTAATAATAGAATGGCACTATGCAGCAGTCATGTCATATTCTCATAATCATAGTCTTATAACACTGTAAAAGTCATACAGTGTGTGAAATATTTAACACAGTGTATTAGATATTTCCCTGCCGCTACATGCCTGCTTTACATGAATGGATTAACATCAGCTTGCCATCAAGGTCTGCAAAAGTCTGTTAATGAATTTATTTAAATCAGCTTTGCTGAATCAGGGAAAAATCCAAAACATGCAGGACAGCAGCCCCCTAGGACTTAATTTGGACACTCCTGTTTTCGGAACAGGAAGTAAACTTCCACTCCGAGAGCAGAGAGCTCTATTGGGAGTATTTGGTGTTATTAGGTTATCTAGGTTACA
>JBAMYA010043718.1:0-38295 GCA_037176975.1 Arrhamphus sclerolepis | reverse complement strand
ATGCACTTATTTCAGTTAATTACGAGAAAGAAAAAAAACAAAACAAGTTTAATATCCTAATTTCGGGCACACGAGTAACACTTATTCACGCACTCCAGTCTGGCAGGTGGTAGCGGTAATGCAACTGGAGTTTGTTACCTAAGGCTGTGAAGAAGATGCACTGAGTGATGTTGGCGTATGAGTTTGGTGAATTGTGACGTAAGAGACTGTATTGCTCAGCTTGCTGGGTGGAAAATAAAACTTTCCGATGGCAGCTTGGATAAGAGCATGGTTGTGTGCAAATTGTGCAACAAAGAGTTTTCTTTCTCCGGAGCATTTCAAACCTACGGTATCACCTCAGTAGGGCGATACCTTTAGACCAGGCATTTAGTGATGTCAAATAGTCTAAAGATTTTTAATTTTATTATTATTATTTTTAATTCAGTAGTTTAAAGAAACGGGCAGCCTTGAGAAGTTTTTTCTCTTACAGCTGGTGGGATCCAAGGTTGTGTGAGTCCAAAGTGTTTTTGTGTTTCAAGATAAATATAGAGCGTATGTGATTCTCTAGAAGAAAGTTGCCTTTTTTGTGCTGCTGCTTCTATTCTCTCCAGTGGGGGAAAATATCCAAATTTCATTGAAAGACAGATGTATTGTCACCACAGCCTTTTCCCTCCAGGTAACCAGTGATATGGACATTATCACCGCAGTAATAAGAAACATAGGAAAAAAATATGTTGGACAGACACAAGGCAGGGCTTTGTCTAATAGTAGTTCTTGCAAAAGCTGAAAGTACTCAATCTATTGCTTTTTTGGAGGTATTCTTTGACAGTATCTTTACAGTTTAAATGTTGGATTGAGTTGTGACAAGCTCATCCTTTGACGGTCTAACAGTGAGCGTCCTTTGTTTTGTGCTTACGGTGGAACGCCAAGCAGAGGTTAATGTGGGGATTTGCTGTCAAGGTGTCGTAAAAGAAACAAAAAAAAATTCTGGGTCTGCTGCCAGGGAGCTCTCATTAATGTGGTAGATTCTGTCAGTTTAATGTGAACTTGTTTCAAGATGTCTTTCTCTGAAAGAGTTTTTGCCTCCAATGCACTTAACCTGTGTATGTGGCAGTTCTCTGTTGCTTTCAAATCAAAAAGGAAGCAATGAAAAAGAGCACTCCACTGTCATACTCTGTAGCTGCTTCACAAGTGTAGCCCTCTGTGGTAAAATTAACTAAATAAGACTGCCTAATGTGAAGCAGTTCCTAATGGTTTGGTCTATGACAATATTTGGTGGGCTTCCAGTGTTTAATGGAATTGAAACAAACACCTGAAATGTCATCTCATGGAAACTGCGTCCAGCATTTGTTGGGAGTTAATAAACTAGTCTGCATAGTGTTAGGTGGTAGCGGTTGTGGTTGCCATGTTCGTGCATGACTGTAATAAACACAACAGTGGTTGCTGAATGGGAGCAAACCTCAAGGAGTAGCTCATAAACGTGATCTCTCTCCTAAGCAAACAAAATATTTGGAAATGTCTTGAATCTAAGGTGTATCTTAGTTGATCATGAATTATTTGGTGTCAGTGCAGTGACATAACATAATCAAGAGTTTGTAGTCTAAACAAAAGGGTTTATATCAGTGATAATTGTTGTTTTTCCAGTTGCAGCAGAACAATAAAACCAACTACCGTAAAACACCAATAAAAAAAAAGACAACCTCATTAAATTGGAGTTAAAGACCAAAGAAGTAAATAAGTTTAAATTTGTTTTTAAATTTTGCTATGATTGATACAGAAGTGCAGTACTGATATCAACAGTGGCTGATCATTGTTATTGTGAGTGACTGAAAAAAAAAAAAATCAACTTATTTTTACATCAGACATCTGGATCATCTTAGAGTTTATTAGCTTATTTTAAAGTGCTAGCTAGAAAAGTGGCGTGTATGAAAGTTGGTGACTTTGGTAGAACAACCAATATTAGGAGTTACATGAGTGTTTTTGACATGGTCTGTCTGCAACTGTTGGTGCTGTTGAGTCAGGCTCTTTGAGGTCACATGCTGATTTCTCTTCATTCACAAATAATGTATAAAAGGCTTGTTTGTACAGGCACGTTCAACTTGTCATTCATCTGTACAAGTCTATTATTGACATCACGCAAACTACTGTCAATAGACACAGAAGTAGGAGAGTTCATGGCCTCTAACTATTGCCAGTTTTGTCATAATCATAAATACCAATTCAGTTCAAGGGAAGCAGAGTGTAGATGAAGCTTTTGTCTGGGTAAACACTTGGAAGGACGGCATAGGATGGCAGTACTGTACTCCTTTGTACTGTCTTTAATGTTTCGTGCATTTCTTGTGTCGTTTTTAGTAAAGGGGGGAGTTTAATTTTCCATTTAATTTTGTAACAATGACAAAGTGATCAAAAATAATGTGGTTGTTAAAACAGAGTGACTGAATTTTGCCTCTGTCTTTGTACCTCAGACTAATACAATGCATCACTGCGTCTTCTTTCTGTTCCTGCAGTAAGGAAAAGTGGCTCGAGGTTGATGGATTTTTCACATGGTGTTCTCTTTTGGTGAGGTGGATCTCAAAAATCACTAAATTGCAGTGACAGAAATGCTTATTTGGGAGCAGTGTAACCTAGCGACAGTTCCTGTATTTGATTATATATTGATTCAGCTTGTCTGTGCATTAAGAGGATAGTGGATGGTGTAAGGTGCTGCATGTAATGCTCCAGTGATGTTTATCATTTTGCATGAGAGCACATTACAGGTTAATATCTGGTAGGTGAATAGCAGTTTTAACTGACTATAAACCAAATTATTTGTAATTACTGAGAGTAATGGCAATTAGTCCCACTTGACCGTGAGGGCCTGTGATGCAGTAGGTTTCACGTAAACAGCTGAGGCGACAGAAGAATTACTCCACAAAGCTTTCCCTTTGTAAGATCAATTATCACTGCATAAATGTAGACCATTAAAAACAATCAGTTATTGTGGACAACTCCTCAAATCCCCACAAATGGAGAACTATCACTGCATAGATGGCCAAGATTGTGATGCCAGATTTGATTACATGCTGGTTGCATAATTTGTCGTATGGAAACATTTACTTAATGCTTTTCAGCTAAAAATAGTTGTTTATTGGAACAGTCACGAGAACACAAACCTCTGCCAATCCCTAAAACAATGGCGTTACTGTTGTAATTTAAGTAGTACATTTTTCTCTTAGCAGTATGGATTGTAAAGAGTTAAACGAGAATGAGGTGATATTCGCAACTTATCTTAGAAGATAACAGGGGCAGAGATAATCTGGTGTGGTGTTTTAGGGAGGCTGCTACATTGTTAGTTAAATTTCTGCTCCTATTATGAAATGCAAGTGAGCGGGGCTGCTGAATTAAGGGATATTATTATTATTTTGTTTAATATTAAAATCACAATTTCATTCTTGATGTTTTTTTTGCTTGTGCTCCTAAATCTTAAATGGCTTTCTAGTTGAAAATATTTTGAAATTGTGACTTTTTGGTATATGTGCTCCCTGCACATTTCTGTCTTCTTTAGTTTGTGGTAGCCTTAGTCACTTGTAGTGTGCCTTATTGTATTGATGGCAAGCTTTATGGAGCAAATAGTGATGTTTGGGCATAAGAGATGAGTCTGGTTTTGCATCTTTCAGAACTGTTCATCAGACGAGCTTGTTGGCAATTGTACATTGCCTGGGGGTAGATGCCCTGCGAGAGACGTTCTGTTTAGACTTTGATGTTGAATTTCAATGGCACATATTGCAGGATTTTGGAACCTGAAAAGCAGTTCTCTGATTAATCAGTCGTTAACCACCCATCCCCTTCAACCCACAAATATATTAGTAATGTCATAACCAACAACCTTATCAGGCTCATTATATAAGAATGAAGTGGTCTTACTTGACTCTCTTATATGGAGATGATCTTTACGCTGGTTGCTTGGCAACTGTGGAAGAAAGGAAATTATGAGGCCGTATGATCAGCTTTTTTTTTTTTTTTTTAATCATGTCAGAAATCTGTCAGTGCTGCAGCCAGAGAGAAATTATGAGTTAACTGCAGCTGCACTGCAAATGTAAACAGAGATACATGAGGTGGATTATGTAATGTTTTTTTCTTTTTTTAAAACTTAATCTCTGTAGCTAAATGCAGCTATGTTTACCTGACTGTGTTTATCCGAGCATCTGTTGAGCCATTTTGTTTTAGTGTACAAGTAGATCCAAAAATGGTGGTTGAGATGAAGCATTGGCCATGCACAATGTGTTTTCCAGTTAACCACCTTCTTTGTTTTACTGAAAATGAGCAGCAATATTGAGATTAAGTCTGACGTGTTCATTTCTGGTTGCAAGGATCAATTTACAATAGTTGACACTAAACGACATCACCTTGATTTCATATGGCGACTCCTTTCAAAACTATAATTTGGACTTGGTGGTGGCTGCAAAGCCATCAGTCACAAATTTTACATGTTTTTTTTTGATAGTTGGTAAATGGTCTCATCTTGGATGATGAAGTGAATCAATCCACTACAATTCTTAATGAATGAAGGTCTGTGTTTTATTTTTATTCTCCTTTTTTTGTTTTTCAAAAGAGACTGGGGAAAAAAAAAAGCATGACATGCACGTAAAGACAAGCATACACAGCCAGCAACATTAAACTACATTTACCTAAAAGCAATCAGTCTGCCCTTACTCTCTGGGCCTCCAGACATTTTCATCTTTCATGGCCCTGACTTAAATCTTATCTTGATCATTATTATTGTTATTATTTTAATGCTTAAAAGTTGGTTCCACAGAAAGAAATAATCAGTGCCTGCATGTCAAAAGAAAAGGCAATTGGACCAGATGTAAGTATTCCAACAGTCCTTAAAAGGAGTCTTTACTTACTGTAATTCCAGCACATGGAACAATGATTACAGGGAAGTGACACAACTTTGGAAGGTGGAGCGCCTCAAAAATCCTTAAATGAGCCTGCAGAAACTGTAGAGGGTAACATGAGGCAGTCATTGTGAAAGTGCCTCTTAGGCGTATTCCCTCCTCCCGGTTAGTTTCCCGCTCACTGAATGAGTAACAGCAGCTGTCTAGCTTTTCTTCCCCACTAGTGAGGTTTTGCACCTGTGAGGTTTTGTTTGTGAGGAATGCTATGTGTGACTCAGCGTGCCACAATGTTGTGATCAAATGTGACGCGTCTGCTGCTCTACCTCAAAATACATGCAATGTGCTCAGTTCTACTGATAACGCGGGTACTGAAATCAAACAGTCGTGCTATTTTCTAGGATTCCCAAATGGTAGAGCTGCTGTTGTGACGTGCAATACGAAAGAATATGTCTCTCACATTGGTGTTTGCACACTGCAAATAGTTCATAGCTCACAGACTCAAGACTTTTTTTTTTTGTTTTTTTATAGTTTTTTGTTTTATGCTGTGGATGATGGCCACCGGATTAATGAGGTCAAACTAATCTAATCAAAAAGTAAAATAAGATTTATGAGACACTTCAAGAACGTAAATATAATCTTGTTTGGACATTTTTGTGATGCCTTAATTTGGACTAGTTTTTGGATCAAAAAAGACGGGGAAAAATGATTTATTTATTCGGGTCCTATGATTCTGGTGTACTGTTTGACTGCTCAAAGAAATCAATATCACTAGAGACTCCTGTATGTCTAAAGATCTGCTTTATGGCATATCTTTTTCAAAGGTGCTGGATTATGTAACAATATGCCCAAACAGCAGTCTAAACAACCTGTAAGATTAAAACATTTTTTTGGGGTTGGTTTCCTAAGGATGTTAAAATGAATAATAATTCAAGGTGCCGGTTAATGGAGCATGCCAGTTGTGATTGCAATCAAAAGATAAAAAAAGAGAAGAGGAAAAAATATTTATTGAATAATCTTCTATTCTTTTGAGTGCATGAGGCGTTCGTAGTAATGCATTCAAAGTTACACAGTGCATTTTATTTTGATGTTTGCAGCTATGCAGTTTAGTTACTATTCTAATCAGTCAAATGTACAAACCCAATAAATGAGAGGCAGACAGCAGCTTAACAGGGATTAGAAATAGCAGTGTGGTAAGTGACTCTCCTGACTCTGTTACGTAACACAGATGACAACATTCCACGACACATTACTCTTGTTGTAGCTGTGGGTAGCATTTATCGAATCGATTAGAGCCCTCCCACTTATTGAAACATTAGTGACAGCTAAGGGCAAATGCCTTAGGACTTTTGTTCCGGCAGAAAAAATATGGGTGATAGTGAAAGGCATAAAGGTTTAATTACAAGCTTTCATGTGTCTGTGTTGAAGGATCAAATGCTTGTCTTGACACGTACACTGGATCCGTTTAGCCATCTGAATGTAACTGAAAACCAAGTTGTTGCTGTTAAAGCCTATAAGGTTTTTGTAGTACTTAGATCTTTCCTCACTAAAGTCTTTCAACTGGAATTCATCATTAGACCTTGTATATAAGTCTGTGTAATAACACAGGCATGCATGTGGGTATTGGGAATTTAGCAACATACTTTTCTGTGCACTGTTTTGATGTAGACACACTTTAACTCCCTCTCATCCATAAATTGAAGGTCTGTGTGGCTGCGCTCATGAGCTGAAGACAGAGGTGCTCGGGTTGCATGCTGCCACACAGAAGAACATTTCAAAGTTCCTGAATAATTAAGTAGCAGTGCGCAGGAAGTAGGTCACTTCAGGAGACAAATGCAGTCCTGGATTGTTTGAGGCCTTTTAGATGGGGACATATTCAACTGCAGATGGAAAGCTGATGTGCACACATTAAATATTACAGATCATTTATAGTAAAAACACAAAACAACAACAAACAATCCAACAAACAAAACATTCTGATGTCATTTTTTTAACCAAAGGTGTAAAACAGATGCTCTGAAAATTACCTGATTTTTATTTTAATTTCTTTTAACTGTACCATGTGGGTTTCTACACTATGACTGCATAATCAATATAAATCATGTCAATACTTTGCACAGTCCCAGCTCTCACTCACCAGTTATTGTGAGATGACTTACAAAGCGAACAGTAAGTAGCCATTTCTATTAACAAAAATGTCTGTTATAAAGAAAGCATGACAAAAGGGTTTGTTCTTGGCTGCAGACATAATAATAAATCTTTTCAAGTGGGGTTGTGTAATGTGGTTATCCATAGTTTAATCATTTAACAAAAAAAAAAGTGACTTTCAGAAATAGGACATTGTGTGCAGTTAACTGGAAGTGCCACTGAAATATATGAGTCAATCAAGTAACACATTTATAGTGATTCATAATGATTACTGATGATAAACTGTTTCTCATATAGGTTCAATTTCTGATGTTTGCAAGTAAAACGCCGTTGCTACTAGTGCTGTGTTCCATGACAAATGGAAAAACATCATTTCCTTTTTTTATGAGGAAAAAGTCCAATTTTCCCATTTCCCAAACAGTAAACGAAGAATGGACAGAGAATTGTTGATTTTAAACTTGATATTAATAATTTCAACAACTGCTGATGAGATTTGGTGTTAATAGGATGTCAAAAAGCAAACAATGTTGGATTTAAAGTGGAAGTTGGGTGGTGATCTTAGTTTGTGATAAAGATGGGGAGATTGGATAATCCTGCTCTTAGCTGGTTTAGTGATGTAACAATCTCCTGCAAATCTGTACAGCTCTTTAGATGACATATTTTCAAACCTTGCCAACCTCTGATAAATCAACAGGCTGATCTTTTTCTTTTGATGCCCAAATATCAGCTTTGAAGCAGAGAAAAAGTTCCATAACACATCCCCTTAAATTCTGAAAATTGTGGATACAACCAGTCTTTTTGTGCCAGACCTTTTATTGCAGGTGTCTTTTATTGTTTTTTATTAGAAGCTTTCTGGAATCTTATCTTTATGGTAGACTTGGATAATAATGTTGTTACCTCTCCGAGAGTATTTGTCATTTGTCTGGATGTTGTGAAGGGGATTTTCTTTTCAGTGGAAATGATCCTGCCTTCATCCACTACTGGTGTCTTTTGTCAACATGCAATCCTTTTTTATGTTGCTGAGCTTACTAATGTGTTTTTTTTTCTTTTCTTTCAAAAGTAATTTGAGCACCCCAAGTGTTCCTGCAGTTATCCAGTTGGAAGATTCTGTTAATACTTTATTTGACCACATGTGGGCCAACCACATTGCCTTCCCAAATTTAATTAGTTACATTGTAACTCTTCGCCAGACCTTTTACCTGCTTCAGGAAATTTTACGCTTGTTCAGCTTTTACGCCCACTGTCCAACTTCAGTTTCTTCTGGCCACTTCCTGTAAATCCATGCTGTAATTTGGATGCAAATACCCTCAAAGTGAAGTTGTGAAGTAAAGTTCACATTTATTATGCATTTATAACATGAAAATAGTTTGTATAATGCAGAATACTGTCACATTGTAAATAGTACAAATGAGGAAATCTGAGTTTCTTAGATCTTTAGACTTTAACCCAGTTTCTTTGAATATTTCTAATTGCCATTTCTTAAGTATTTCCCAAGCTGAGTATGACATAATTTGGGGTCATGCCATTTCTGAAAATGTTCTGTTTTCGTATAGATATCTTATGTTTAGAGAGCTTTACATGTTTTGATTTTCAGTGGAAGGCAGCTATTCTAAAGCCCTGTTACTAGTGGTAAATAAAGGTTAATTTGGAGAGCTAGAGTGTAAAGATTCAACACTTACCCGATCTTTTGCTAATGACAATTGTGTACAAGCCAGAGCTGCTGATGTGTTCGTGTGTTATCGGAGATCAAATCTCGTGGTACTTATTTCCTGTTTTCATTGTGTAATTGCACAGAACCAAACTAATACACTTACCTCGCATACCGCTTATCTACTAGCATCTTTCCATAATCCTGCAGTCATTTGAAAGAGCTTGAAAAACATTTGAATTGTTAATTTAATTTTTCTTAACTTGGTGCAAAGATTGTTTAAGCCAGCACAGGCTTTATTTCCCAGGATTGTGCAAATTAGTAATTGGTATTATCTTAGTGCTCACCTTTAAAAGCTTTAAGCGACTTTACCCTTAAATATATTGGGCATACAGGCCTTTGTACATGCCCTCCCAATCGATCAGATTCACAGTGTGCAATGCCAGCAATTCCCATGTCACAGGGAGATCTCACACAGACCTTGTTGTGTATTAATTACAGAGATTATGCATAAAAAATGTATAAAAAAGCTAATATTAAAAGATGCATGTTCTTTGCCACTTTTGGAATGGATTAAAGTTAAGTCACCTGCTATATCTGTGTCCTTGTGCTCAAATTTGAAATTTGTGCTTATTGTTTCCAAGAAAAAAGGTCCTGCTTTATCCATTATTGCAGTAAGGAAGAAAGACATTGTGCTCCAGTGGCAGTAACATAAGCAACACCTGGGCAAAAAGTATTAGCATTTTTGACAGAAAGTTCATGATCAGCACATACCTCAGTATTTCAACAAATATTTACTGCAATTGTGGTGCTTTTTCGTGGGTGATTTACTGTGTTGGTGGGAACAAAACTATTTTGTTTTTTTCCTGAAATATTTTCAATCACATGAGATTTGTTTAAACGCTGCTTTCATATGAGATCTCTTTGTGACTTCCAGTTTTTTTTTTCCACCTCTGGCATCCCTCTATAGAGGTGGGATGGAATAACATTGTTCTGCCAGACAGTGATTTAGCTAGCTAAAGATGCTGCGGGGGAAATATACCACCAGGTTTGGGACCACAGCGGCTGGAGAGAAAAACACCGTATGATGACCCTTGACTTGGAGCACTAGCCACTCCGCAAACCCCGTTGTTTTGCTTAGCAACCTGAAGGAGCCACCATCTGCTGAGACAACGCTGGCATCTCCCTCCTGCAGCAGAAGAAAATGGCGTAAATGTCAACAGCGGCATTAAAATTGAGGCCAGCACTGATGTGCGTGCCCCACTCATAAAAACCAGGTGAAAACTTTTTAGTTAGCATTTATTCAACTCTGTGCTTTACAGTGCTCTGACATCAATGACTACAGACATTAAGGGCTTGTTGAATCACAAAAGCTAGAAAAGAGACACGATACTTTGTAAAATCACATCAATGTATAGCCAGAGAGTGCAGTCTTTATTCGACTAACTCTGTGTGAAAACGGCTAATATATGCACAGGCACCTGTCGGTTGAGGTGCATTGATCCACGTTTTTTCGTCCCAATTTGAGGCATATACCACTTCATATCTGATATTGGATTCAATATCAAATGTACTGTTTGCTGTTTTTAAGTGAACGTTTGCGATAGAAATCAGTAACTAGTGTTTGTGATAAATGGAGAGTTGCTCAGCACAGAGGACGTACATAATTTTTAGCGCTTTAGATCGCCTTGTAGACAGTGGTGGTTAAGTCACTCTTACATTGCTGTCATAAATATACTTTTGTTTGTTCACTTCCTCAGTTGTACTCTCAATTTCCTGCAGCACTGGTTTGTTTGTAGCAGTGATTTACAATATCTTTCACCCAAGGCAGGATTTTGGTCTGGTCACTTGAAATGCAGCTGGTATCTGCAGCATACTGTAGTTGAAGTAAATTTGTCCTCATCAGAGCTGTCTTCATCATCACAGCATCTATGGTTTCATCCAACGCTTGTCTGTCAAAAGTGAACATAAATCAGTCATATAAGCTGGAAGGGACAAGTGAAAAATAAAAGTGGGGGAGAAAGAAAAATCAGCAAGACTTGCAGTCCAATCCTCAAATCATTGCTTCTACAACAGGGAGTGCAGTGTTGGTCTCCCTGTTACTGAAGAACTGCAACATAGCATAGCAGATATAAAAGCAAGTAATCAGTGTGTTTGCAGTATCCAGCTTCAAAGGAGGACATAAATGGTACAATAATAACGAGAGAAAACTCATTGATGAGCAAACATGGTGTAGGAGTTGGAGGTAAAATGATTTCAGCATTCTAGCCATTGAAACCGATGCAAAACCTCTTCTATCAGCATGAAGAACCAGTGAACCATTGTGTTAGGTTTTGTTGATTTACTTTAAGATGAACGTGTTTCTTTATTCTGCTTTTACTAATTGTAATGGTAAGTGTGTTGGCAAATATCCTTGACCTTGGCAGCTAAGATAAATTTTTCAAGTGCTATACAGTAAAACTAATTACACAATCTTTCTCCTTTCTGGATTGCTGTAATTTATGTGTATATCCTTGGCTACAAATGGTTTAAAATGTGGAAGTCAAGGGAAAACTTTTTTTTTTTTTTTTTTACTAATTAATCAGATGAATAATGTAAAAATATGTTTTCTTGCTGTCAGGTACATGGGAGCAGATGGATTAGCTTTGAGACCCTCTGTTGTGTTTTGGTACAGTGCCTTTGCCTCCATGGATACAGGGAGGTATGGCTGGCTGTGACCGCTTCTGTACACTGGCCAGGAGGGTGGAGGTTGGGGGTGGAGGATGCTTTATGTAATTGAACCAGTTCAATTGAGGCAACTGGGAAATCCAGTAGTAGCTCTACTACACACATACACACACATACCTTGTCTCATGTGTCAACTGTCATACTTTCCTTTTACAGCCAGCATTATTATCTATGTTACCAGCTGTATTGTTGACTATGTAGCCTTTAAAAATGCTATGCTGTTGACTACCCAATAATGTCCTGTTTTAGAAAATAAAATTGACAAGAGATACACAACAAAAGCCTACCAATAAATGCTGCCATCAGAGGTGATGTGTAGATGGGTGTTGTTTTCTTAGTAACTTCTAAATGTTGTACACAGCTTTGAGTGTATCGGAAGTGGAAATAAAGACCCGACTGGTGCAAAGTTACAGTGTTATCACTCAATCATTGCAGTTGGTCCAAAACAGCCAAACTATGTTAGCAGCTGTGGTATGCACCAGGCTTAAGTGAACACCAGGAGGGACCGTTTGTGGAAGTACAGCAGTACTTGACACTATCAGGTACCTGGACAGTACTGTTAGTGTTGCTGGGGACTGATGGGTTATTGTTTTCAACAAGGTATGCAGAAGATAGTTATCAGGAATAAGGCTGTGGCTGTCATATATGTACTTAGCTGAAATGTAATATAGCCAGCTGAATAAAACCCTGTGATGATTAATGACACACTCATTTTGTTTATAGCTTGATTTCCTGTTCCTTTTTTTCCATTGTGGTTTGCAAACTTTGCTTATTATGCTACATATCTGCTTTTGAAACAAATTAGATGACCTACTTTAGAGACATCACTTTTGTCTTGTGCAGTGGGTGACATTCAACACATTTGGCCAGTTAAAATCATTCTGAGCTACTTTGTACTTCTATTGCAGGTTATAAATCTTTTTTGTAGATGTATCAACTTATCTTAAAATTAACATTACAAAGCCAGTATTAGTATTTGACTTGTGCCTATTCTGGCAACATAAATGTTTTTTTTTTAGTTAAATAATAGTAACATTTTTCTTTTCTTTTTTTTGTTGCTTCATTCAAGCAATACAAAACGTATATTAAAAAAATAAGCACGGATGTTTCTTTGATGCTAGTGATGTTATTGTTGTAACGGTGAGTTTTGTTCAGTCAGATTCAAAATGGAAGATGGGCTAAGTTGTGGTTAAGAGACATGATATGGGTCTTTCCATCAGTTAAATTATGACTGTGTCAAAGTAAACTGGGTGTTCACAGTTTTTACACAATATCTTCAGTTACTAAATGCCTTTTGTGACCACAAAGTTCCTTTATGAAAGTTGTGCAGAGGGAAGAGGCACTGAGACACTGACAAATATTTGGACAAATCAGTTCCTGAGATTAAGTTTCTTATCTTTCACATCATTTTACCTTTTTGGCAAGTAACTAATAATGTTTAGCTGGTGCCTTGTTAGAACAAAATGGTCAAGGATTTTGAAAATTGTGATAATTTACTGAACTACTACAACTTTACACTGTGTTCTGCATATTGATTTGATGTTGGTTCACGTTCCCTTCCTGACACAACTCTTTTTTTTTTTTTTTTAATCTGTCTTATGAAAAAGAGAAAATAGAATTTTGGTATCAGCTCGGCTACAATGAGGTGTGTTTAAGCTACAGCATGAAACCAGCTAGCAACTTGTGGTGCCTCCGTTCATTAGTCTGGCACCACCATCGATTTCTGAGCCCCCTTTGACATATTTTGACGGTGGCGCAGCACCGATCTACTTCTATGCGACTTTTGTTAACTCATATCCTCTCTTTTTGTCTCTCCGCCCACTCACTGCTATTGAGGTACCTGTAGAGCTGGCCGGTTCTTCATTTACTCGGGTTAATGAGCCAAATCTTCCTACTGAATCATGAGTCCGAACACTGTTTATATGAGCTCCGCTGGCTGACTCACCCGGTTGCTGAATTGAGTGTGTTATGCACTCGCTGAGTCAGCGGGTAGTACCGGCAGAGAGACTGCGGACTGACGTGGTTTTGCCAAGCTTCACTCCAGTCATTGATTTAAGTTGATAACAAACTGGAGCTGTCGCCGGCGACAGGAAATGACATGCATTTTCTCTTTGACCATTTACACTATTGATGTAATTCCAATGGATTCTGACAGCACCACTGTGGTCTCAAAAGCTGGGAAAAACCCTGTTCTGGCACTCTAGAAGCAGCCAATGGCTACCAGTAAGCCAAGTAGGCTGTGGCCACAGTGGTTTTGAGGCAAAAACTTGGCCTTGAGAGGACTTCAGTTTTGATTTATTGGTGATGATTATTGTAGCTGACCTACATAAGGGTTAGAGTTAATCTATTACCACAGCTGAGGTCATTGATGCAGTTTTCCTCCTGGCTCTGGTTATTGTGGGACTGTCTTGGTTGACACACTAATGCAAAATCACTTAGACATTGGGGACAATACCCCTGGACTGGCTGACTTGATTGGTGGTTCTTCTATTTAAGAATGGTGTGTTCCAATTACTAAGGAATTGCACTCCTCAGGTTCTAATCAGGGGTTTTGGACAAGAGTTGATAGTTGAATCTCAGATCCAGGAGGAGCAATGTAGGTTTTTTCCTGACTGTGAAACACTGGACCAGCTCTATGTCCTTGCTAGGGTTCTAGAGGTAGCATGAGAGTTTTTCCAACCACTCCACATGCGCTTTGTGGACTTTGAGAATCATTTGACTGTGTTCTGTAAGGGGGTACTGGGTGCATTGCTATGTGCTACCCAGTACCTATATAAACTGAGGAAGAGTTGGATCTGCATTACCAATAGCAATTCATACTTGTTTCCTGTGAGAGTTGAACTTTGCCAGGGCAGCCCTTTGCCACCGATTCTGTTCATAACATTTATGGACTGAATTTATAGGCATAGCCAAGGAGTGAAGAGGTTCCAGTTCAATGGTGTTGGGATTTTGTCTCTGCTTTTTTGGGTGATGTAGTCCTGTTAGCATCATCTGGTGTGAATCTTCAGCTCTCACTGGAGCAGTTAATAGGACTGTGAAGCAGGGCGGGGATGATAATTGTCATCTCCAAAGCTGAAATAGTTTTCAGTCAGAAAAGAGTAGATTATCCTCTCTGGGTTGGGATCTAAGTGCTGCCTCAAGTGAAGTTTAAGTATCGGAAGATGTACAGGTGGATTGGTGCAGTCTCTGCTGTGGTGTGGACTCTATTACTGGTCTGTCGTGGGGAAGAGAGCGCTGAGCCAAAAGGTACGTTTTTGGTTGATCAGTTGATCTTTGGTCCTACACTCACATATGATCATAAAATGTGAGTAGTGACTTAAAGGGTCTCTGGACTCTCCCTTATGCTGGGTTCACACCGTATGAATTTAGCAGTCTCAGATGAAAGACGCACAATCGTGGAAAAAATCGTCCATTGTAGCTCAAAAAACCGTGGTTGTATATCTCACAATGAGACAAAGGAAAGATGAAAGAAAAAAATGTAATGCGACTAAAGATGGCTGAGACAGATATCCATTGGTGTCAGAAATTTGGAGAAATTGTCTCAGTGTGACATCTTCTCGGAGCCTCTACGATCTCTTGTCAGCTAACAAACCAATAGGACTGCACAATGAGATAATGTAAAAATCAGCGCGTCTACACCGCACAGTAGCTTAGCAACAACAGCATCAGATACAACAGAAACAGGAAGAAAATGTGCAACTCAAATAAAGAAGAAGCGCACAAACACCACTACAACTAACTTCAGAGTCATCAGTGTGTGAGCACATTATCAGCAACCTGCTAATGTTGCGGTGACGCGATGTGGCTGAGTTTAGAGCTTGAAAACCCTCGGGTTCGATTCTGTTGTAGCCATGATTCAACAAATGTTAAATTGCATAGTGTAACATGCTGTAAATGAATTATCTGTTAGTTTCACACCGTGCAGTGTGAGTTGAATTAACCTTAGTGACTTGAATTAAGAGTAAAAATTGTACAGTGAGAACCCAGCATTCGAGAGAGAGTGAGAAGTTCAGTCAAGTGGGAGATACTTGGGGTAGAGTTGCTGTTCCTCCACATTGAGAAGCACCAGTTGAGATGGTTCAGGCATTTGGTCAGGATCAGTATGCTTCCCATGGGAGGTGTTTCTGGTATGTCCAATCAAGGGAAACTCATAAGGTAGATCAAGGACACGCTGGAGAGATTATATCTCCCAGAAAGACGGGTTGGACCGGTGTCTTGAATCTGGGTAAGTGGAAGTTAATGGATGAATGGATGATTCCGATTTGTAGAATTAGCCAAATCTGGAATTGGTGGGTCACACCTTACAAAAAATGGAAATTGGAATTGGCCAAGAAAATTACAATCAGGCTACCTCTACTGTTTTGTACTTGTGTTAATCTTATGCTGACATTATCTTGTTAATATCCTACACTGTCAGCACATACATCAGTACTCATAGTAAATTGCAAAGTTAATACTGCAGCACAAAAGCCACCTGCCTGGTTGCAGCTGCATTGTAAATCAAGTTGACACAGGTGATAATTTCACTTCACATTTAAATTTATTTAGATGGTTTTTAAGCCCATATTCGAATTGAAAAAGATCTTGATTCCTCTTTGTTCCTATTGATTTTGGTTTTGCTGTGCTGTGAGCAAAAACACAAGCTTGAAAGAATACTATTTAAATTCCGTGTCAGGTGGTAATAAAGTTCTGAGCTTGCACCATTCAGAAAAACATGAACAATATCATGTTCTATTTGTGTTATCGTATAGTGACTATTCATTGTGACAGACACAAGGGATATCTATAGATTTTTTTAAAATTAGACTTAAAATAGGTGATCTCTAGCCCAGTTGGATCTCCTGTGCTTGTGTTGTTTTCTGTCGGTATTATGAAAGTCTTCGGACAAGTATTTAACCATTGTATTATGTGTCTGAGTAGCTCACTCTTGAGGTTTGGGGTGAGTGAAAGAAAGGGTAAGCAATAGCGAGTTTCCTTTTCCAGGCCCTTCTCTAATGAGGCTCAAGGGAGATAAATCCTTATGAGACCTGACAGGGTGCCACATTCCTAGGCTGACTCCTTGCAGCCCTTCTCACATGAGCTCTGCTCTCTAGGGCACTGCTTTGTAAACTCTAATGCTGTTCCCAGACTTTTGTCCATTTTAGTGGAACCACCGTCTCTTTTGGCAGTTGCAACAGTAGCAATAATCTTTGTGGTAATTCTCAGTGTCTAAATGTATTTTATTATTATTATTATTATTGTTGTTGTATAATTAACATTGCATCATTGTTAGCTGGTAATAAAATCTTTGTTCTATATAGACACAAGTCTTGCTACCAACACAAGTTTAAGTTTTTCTAAATGGCAAGGTGATACAACATACTTGACAAATATACTTTTACTCTGCATTAAATTAACTCAAGATTGCAAGATGGACGGGTATAGCAAGATCTTTCTTTTAAAAATATATGATTAAAGAAGAGAGGCTTATTTCTTTGCAGATTGTGATTTTTTTTTTCTTAGGGATTTGACCTGCTGGTACCAATTTTGGCTAATTTTTTTTAGAATTAATAAATAAAAATAAATAAATAAATCTTGTTCTTCCATAAGTTATTTTCATCTACAGGTTGTACAAACACATTGGTCTATTGGTATTTCCATACTGACAGTGGAAAAACCTCTACAACATGCTTCCCAGTCACTCCATCATCATGATGCGTTTAATTGACATGTATTCTAAGCTCATGCATTGGCTGGATCTGCTTAGTATGCTTTAGTCAGTCACCAGCTGAACAGAATTTACTTCACTCCAGATTCAAGTAATAAGAAGAAAAATTTGGTTTTTAATTATGGAGTATGTTCCCGGTTTGATCTGCCTTTATCATTGGCATTTATGTCTGTTTCTGTGTAGATTGAATTAATTCATGAGCTGCACAGTAAGTTACGTTGTAATATACTACGTAAAAAGTTGATTACTCTTTCGCAGGCTGATATGTCAATGATTAGTACCAACATTGGTTAATAAGCATTATTTTTTTTTGTACAAGGTCAAATATTCTAAAATCCTCATTTGATACTCACTGATACTTTGGTGTGACTGTGTCCACAAAAACTGGGCCAGAGTTGGTCTTGAAAGCTAGATGCTTATTATCTAAGGGTAAAGGTAATGTACACGCGCAGACCCTACACAAGCAACAAGCCTCAGAGCCTTTGCGAGGAGGGTAGCAGGGAATCTAAACTTCCCGACTCAGTGAGCAAAATGTTGGTTAATACAACAACTTTGGTCATTTAATTTGGATGAAACTAGACTGTCATCAGTGCTGGACAAAGCAGCCTGCTGTGAGAGCAGCATTTACAAGACCACTTTTGTTATCTCATATTTTAGATAGTGTGGGATGAATTTGCAGTTGGATTTTATTCACAAAAAACCCCCAAACAAACCAAGAAAACAAAAACAAAAAACGTCTTTGTATAGAAAGCTGCAGCATTTTAAATTTGAGTGAGATACAGTGCTGTAATGGTTTTCAGAGATAAGAGAATTTGTCTGTTTCCTACTGAATTGCCTGTTTCTGTAGCATTTCTATGAGCACACATTTTTTGACTCATTGGAGTGAATCTACACGGAGGAGGGTTGTATATTTCTCAGTAATAAATAAACTGCCGTTCTTTTTAAAAGCCTAGTGTTTTTAGCAGAAGGTTTATCTTGAACAAAGTATTTTTACAATGTGGTATTATTCTGGTTTTAAGAAAATGTACACACAACAGTTGGGTTGATGTATACGTATAAAACATCCTTTTTCTTTTTTTAAATGTAAGGACTTGAGGCTGATTAATACTTCTACAGCAAAGCTACGCATGTAGGCTACACCGTTGTTGGTGTTTATAATTCTGCATTGTCTGTAAGTCCACCACTAACAGCTAGGTGGCAGTGTGGGTCGTTTTTCTGCAGCGCCATATCTTGCTGTCCCGAATTTCCTTTTGTTTGCTTTGTATACGTAGCACAGCCGCACCATGGAACAAATAAAGTATAGTTTTACATGACTTGGGTCTGATAGATGTTGAACACCAGTCATCTTTACAGACATTGCTGCAGACTATCATTGCTGAATTGGAATCACAGTTTCTTGTGATGTGTGTCGCTGTGATGTGTAGTTGCATTTGGAGAGAGGAACACATCAAGCTATGGCATAGCTTACACTGTAACTTTCACACCTACGTCGTAGCTATGATGTAGGTTCGACACAGAAGCATAAATCAGTCTTTATTGTGAGTAGATAATGTGACTGCGCTGCATGACTCCAGGATATATACAGCCATTTAGCATTTTTACCAGCATTTTGAAATGTTGCCCAAGTTTTTCGCCAAAACTGTAATTTGACTATTGGTGTTTAAATTTTAAATGACTTTATAACAGTGCAGTTTTATATTGATAAAATTGCGTTATGATGATGGATTTGTCTTAAAACGGACACAACAATGTCACAGATTCTATATATGGTGTAGAGAATCATTTGAATTTTCAAAACCTGCTTTATTTTGAAGCCTAACTGTGAAGCTATAGATTCAACATAGATGGCAATCTGATTTATTGTTTACACATCAGTGGAATTAAACTGTTGTTTGAAGTCTGCCTCCTGCTCCTCTCTGTGGGTTGGAAGCTGTCCGCATGCTCTGTGCTCCTATTTCCACAGCCATTCCTAAAATGGAGGGGGGGTAAGAGGATGAAATATTGGCTCCCATTGCTGAGGCCCTCTATTCTGTGGAAGAGACTAGAGTGAAAGAGAGCAGAGGAGAGCACGCTAAAGCAAGGGAGTGAGGTGACTGAGTTCATTTGCAGTGTTGGCAGTGAGCCATTAACTTGCCTGTGGGTGTCTGTAGCAGTGCCAGTGTATGTGTTTGGTCTCTTGTCTGAAAGGCCCATTTCGACTCAGAGTTTATGTCAATGCTCACTCATTGTGTTGGTCCTGTCATCTTGACTTCTTTTTTTCCCCTCCTTTTTCTCAGTCCCCTTATTTTAATCACAAGATCAACACACTTGTTTTTTCCTATCTTAAGGGAATCTCTGGAAGGTTATCAGAGAAGAACTTCCAAGAAACAGCCTTATTACCCCCTTGTTTATTTTTTTTTTACTCTGCATTCTACATATTAGCAAGATTGTTTCTAATCTAGTTATTTTATCAGTTTTGTGTTTTATTTCTATTAAGTAATGTGAACTGTCTGACCTGACCTGAAATGAATGTGGAGTAGTTTGAGGAGAATATTTGAAGCCACAGTTTAGCCTGCTAGACACAAAGATGGTCTCTAGTTGGTATGAGACTGAGCAGTGTTATTACTCACCTCATGTCCCCCATCAGTCTATGTTTACAGAGCTGTTTAAAGCCAGAGCCGTGTTTCAAGCTTTCGTAATAGAGCCCTGTGCATAACTGCAATCAAGTGATGCTTTGTGTTTGTGACAGCTGAGTTGGAAGGAAGGGTAGATGGTGCCCCTCTTTGTGCTACAAAAGGAGGCTGCAGTTCCACAATGGGGACTGGCACACTGGCACTTTACCCCAAGTTATACCGCGCCAGCACTGTAGACACCTTCCAGTGTTATCTGATCTCCAGCTATAAAAAGCTCTTGTTTACTACGAGTTGGACAGGTTGTTATTTAATGTGTTCCAATTGGGAAGCTGACCGTCAACAGCGGTAACTGACCTGCTACTAATGCTAAAGAACTAATGTATTCCAGTTTACAAACCATAACATTGATATGTTTTTAGCTTTCAGATCAAAAAATTTTAAATACTAATATTTGCTTCCTACTGTTGCTGTATTTAAAAGTCAATTATTTCTGTTTACAGTTTTTAAGGAACTGCTATATGATCCTTTACTCTGCATCGCACCATTAACTGATAATGAATAATTATTATACCCCATTTAGACAGAAAGCAGAACATGTGGAGTCTGAATCACAGCAGCACTTACTGGTACGGTAACTTGCATAAACAATAAAAATTGCAACATATTACAGACAAATAATCACAAATCCATCAGAGCACTCCTTCAGGTAAATTACAAATTTGGAAAAGGAGATTCAAGGAACTGCTGATTGCTTGTGCTGAAGAAGGAATTTTTCTGCATCTTAGTGAAACTGATGCAGTCATCTGCTTAAAATGGTTGAAAATGCTCTGAGGAGGTATCTACAGAAACAAATCGCAAAGGATTCAAAAACTGAAGTTGCTTGGAGTAAACAATATTACTTGAGTGGCAGTGGCCGAGACTTTTATATAGATGGTGGCTGACGGGTTGTTTGACTAATGAGTCCTCCAGACTGAGCAGTTTCGATGTTAAATTAGGAATGAAGAGGCAGGCGACAGGAGGAGTTGGGGACCTTTTTAGAATGGAGACTAGATATTTTTAAATATTTTTCTAAACACAAATTATTCTGACAGTAAAATAGCATTCAAAAGTCTGACTGAATGATCACATTTTCTCCCTGCTTCTGTGTTGCAAAAGTGTTGAATACGCTGGTTTTCAAATGTTCTTTATCTTTGTGAACACTTTCTTTATATTCTCTGGACTATAATTTGATGATTACAGGCATCAACGTTCTTTGGGCTTGTGACCTTTATGTGACGGTGACAGTTTGATAGTAGTGTAGAAGACTTGCACCAAAGGCCATGGGTTTGAATTGAATCTGGTATACTGCAGTAGGGAGTCAGCATTAGTGCATGAAAACATGTTTTCACATTTTGTCAATGTGGTTCATATCTAAGCATTGAATTTCATTTCAGTTTGTTTTATTAAATGAAATAACATAACTGAAAAATGCATTGATCATCCGTTCATGTTCATCGCAGTTTAACAGCAATGGGAAGGTTAGCTTTGGTGGCAGTAGCTTTCCAGTTGACAAAGTTGCAGTGCATTTAGAGCACTTTGGTGTCCTGTCAAGAGGTTAGCGGTATGATGAGTCCATATATCTGTCACTGTGCCTCTTGTTGTGTACCACATACAGCGCTGAAACCTGATCAATGACAGAGGCGCCATTAGTCAGGCGCCCAAGGACATGGCATGAGTCCTAATTTCTCTGTTGGCTGAAGGAACAGGGAAACGTTTCACGAGTACTACTACTATCACAGGCATGCTAGCGCGCCCAAGAATGGCACAGCAACAGACTTGACACAGATGAATGATTTTCAGTCTGTGGAATTCATTTATCCTTCCAACGATAACTAACTTCATATGTTTGCAAGGGTTCCAGAAATGGATAAGCTTCCCTCCACTGTCATAATGGTATTACTCAACATTTCCTCCATTCTTATCAATTAATAAACAAATAAATAGATGTATTGGTTTAATTTTTGGATGTACTTTTAATGGTGCAGTGTCTACTTTGTACTTTTACTAACTTTATTAACACTGCTTATACCTAAATCTGAAGCCAGATTTGTGTATAGGTTGGAGTTTGTTTTTTAAAAAAAAAAGAAACATGGTCTTTAAAATTCCGTTCAACTCAGTGTATTTTTTTTTATGGTAGCTGCTTGACTTGGCTGGTGATTTCTCTGTGAATCTCAGTTTGAGGACAGTGGGCCTTTCAGAAAGTGAAAGGAGGGGTTGCGTCTAGCAGGTGCAGGGACTCTCACTCCTATACTAGGAGCAATGGGGGGAGTAGCAGCTGTGGTTAGGGAGGTGATGATTTTTTGATATCCGGACACGGACACACACAATTTAAAGCTTTGCATGAGGTGGCCATAAAACATGAAAATGTTTCCGAAGTTCTGTGCAGTTATGGATTGTTAAGTTTTATGCATTATTCTTTCCTGGTATGAAAGTGCAGAGCCATTTTGCTGAGATTGCTTTACTTGGAATACAACGTCTCATGTCATGATTTTTCTTTTTTTTTTTTTTTTCCCCCCAGTCACAGGTTGCAGACTAAGAAAAACCAGCCGATAATGTGCGGCATCTGCTCTCCGGCAACACCCTCTTCCTGTCTGTAGAGGAAGCGGCTGTGCCATCATGTCCTCTCATCCCCAGTCTGTCCCGCCGGGCCGGAGAACTGTGGACACGAGGCACCTGCCAAACCCAGCCAACCTTCCACTGCAGCTGCAACGGGCACACACAGTAAGGAGTTTTGCACCTGATACATTTAGAAGCACCAACTGTTGTACCTAGACATTTATTGATAAAGCCATTGGAGAGATTCTGGTGTAACTGTCCCAGTTTATCTCTTTTTGAATGCAGAGGATCTCACGCCAGAGGCCACCCAACTGGAAACATTCCCTGTTTACAATGTAGTGCACCAAAGTTGTTCTTCATTAGATGTTAAAGTTCAAAGTTCATGTTGTTGTTGAGTCACATTTAGGCATTCCTCATTATTTCCACCAACATGTCCTAATTATCAATGTTGTACTCTTCCATGCACAACGAACAAAGCTGTCTGTCCTTCAAATTGGAGGCCTCTTGCTGAGCTTAAAGTTCATTCTGTGACACCCCCCACCCTCCGTGTCTGAAGGGTTAAATTCTTATTGAATGGTGGGAGGCTCAAGGATTAGCCCCCAGGATCCCCACAGCTGCACCTGTTGTTAATCCTACAGCTCTCACTTTTCAAAATATTAAGGAAAAGATGAGGGTTGATGGACTATGTTCTCCAGTCCCTCATTGGCAGAGATGTTGGTTTATAGTAGCTGAAACTGTTGCTTCATTGAGCGGGTGGAAAGTTGTTTCTGGTCTGACGGGACACTGCTGTTTGTTTTTTAGGAAGTGGGACTCGTTGACTTCCACTCTCATCATGCCAGGGACTACAGCCCCCACCTGGCCCAACCCCATCGCCGTCGACCTTCCCTACTTTCAGAGTTCCAGCCAGGGAATGAAAGGTAAGCCCACCCATGTCATATTGAGGGTCATTCCTTTCATGAGCAACATTAACACATTGTCACTGTTTTAAAAGATATGCTGCTTGTGCTAAGATCCCTCAATATTGCCGTTTTTACTCCTTTCGCTTTACTGAATGTTTTATTTGCATGCAAGTCTTGAATTAATCACTTAAAAATAGACTAGATTAATATGATTTCAGGGTTCTCCCCACCATATAACAACGGTGGCATAGTGCCACCATCCTTTTGTCTAGTGCACTATTGATTTCTGAGGCAACCCCCCCCACCCCGTGACATATTTGGACGGTGGCCACCGTCAATAGACCATCATTTTAATTTTTCTTTCTACCCATTTTAACCAACGATTTGCTTCCATGCGAATTTTGTTAAGTCATACGCTCTTTTTCCATCTCTCTGCCCACTCAATGTTATCGAGGCACCAGCAGAACTGGCTGGTTCTTCATTTACTCAGGTTAATGATCCGAATCTTCCTACTGAATCACGAGTCCGACGTCTCCACTAACATGGCTCTAGCTGCTAAAGCTAAGTACAAACGGCGTGAGTGAGAGGAGACAGCGGAAATACCGCGGAGCCAGCAACTGGGTGAGTCAGCCAGTGAGCTGACTCCGATATTGTCTCGGCTCGGCTGGCTCTGCCCACTGACTCACGTGGTTGCTGGACCGAGGACTGACTGAAGTTTTGCTGAGCTTCACTCCAGTCAATGATAGAAAGGCGACATAGACTGGTTGAACAGGATATTTATCCTTGTTCTGTGATGTGATATATAGACAACAAAATTTTGGTTTTGTTTGTAATGCCTCAGAAGTTTCCTAAAAACCTCTCTCAGAAAGCTATGTTGGATGGGGGATTTTAACGTGTAGTTTTGCACCTATTTGGTGTCCTTTTGGGCATAACTGGCAACCACAATACGAAATGCAAGCACTTGACGCTGATTGCTTTGCTGCCACTCAGAGTCTTTGCTTTGGCTATAGCTGTAAAAATTTGCTCTGTCCATTTTCCGAAGCCAGCAAAGAGTTTAGATTGGGCCCAAAAGATCCGACCGAAGGTCGTGTACTTTCTGTCCTAACCCGACCCACATAAGAGTGGTGGGAAATCGTCCCGAACTCGGGGCTGGGTCAGGTTTTGACAGAGGAGGAGGGGGGAGTGAGATATAATTTACATTATTTGTATCTGTTGTTCAGATTGGCCCAATTTCTGGCCAACATTTCTAAAGGAGGAATTTCGATCAAACGGAGATGTTCAGAATGTCTAGGATTATTTGTATGTTTTTGAATGCTGGTAGACTATAGTTATTCAGCAAAGACGAGGGAAAAAACTATTTTGATTCTATGTCTCTTTTAAGTGATTAATAAACCAGAGGTGTTGTCAGAAACAGGAAATGACTTTTTTTCAAATTACCGTAATGAAAGCTGAGAGCTGTAGCTGCTTTTGCTCACTTTTGAGAGCATTTTAATGCTTGTTTGTAAGTATTTATAAGGTTTTTCCGTATATTTATTGAAAATATTATTTCTTTCGCTTTTGATGTTTTTTTTTTAATTTTTTCTTTTCTTCCTAAATTGTTGATGTTGCATTTTACACATTTGGCGGGAGGACCATGGTCTCAAAAGCTGGGGAGAACCCTGGATTGATATAGTTTTATTATTATATGCTTAATTTTCATCGACCTAAATGTTCATTAATGCAGAGGTTTTGATAATTAAAATGTTTTAATTAAGTACCATTATTAGTACAACAGTATATCAAATTTATGTATTTTATTACTTGTATTTGTTGAGAGTCAGAGAATGTTAAGAGATGGGGGATCTTGCAAAAATGCTGCCGCCAGTTTGGAATTGATCTGTGTTTTAAGATCATGTCCTATCCCTTATATTCAGCCTCAATCAGACTGCATTTTTACGCAGTATTTTCACTGAAGCGTCTGCCAGCTAACCCTCCCCTGAGCAGTTCTTATGTAATTGGTAGCCACAAGCCGTTCCTCCATAATTCGAGTTAAATGTTTGCCATCTTCACTGCCCTGAGTTTTTCCATCTTCAGTAGTAAACCAGACAAAGCATTTTATGAATAGTACTTTGTTTTTAAAGACGCAAGTCATGTATCTACCAATGTTTTGTATTATTTATATATGGGTCTGTTTTTGAAGATGAGACTTGATGAGTACTTATAAATGATTCATGTGAATGACTTCAATCTTGCATGATGCACAGGGAAAGGGTCACGATTTATTTATTTATCTTCAAGTACAAATTTAAGCAGATCTTGCTATCAGTCATCTTGCTGATATTTGATGCATGCATAGTGTGCTATCTGTAGAGCAATGACTGCCTTTCAAGATTTATAACAGCAGATGATAGAGTAACTGCTACATTTTGGAGCTGTTGTGTACTCTTGTCTTTAAGCATTACTTGAATAAGATGATTGTCTGCATTTTAAAACGCAGAGCAGTTCACTGGCTTTTTTATCCAAGTCAACAGCATGGGAACACCGGATCATGATGTGACAAACGAATCAGCACAGTACTTCAAACTTCAAATGCTACCCACCAGCTCCTGATTTACTGACACACTTCATTCAGTCAGTGGTGCGTTGGCAGTCTCTCAGATGACTCACTGCACGCTCCTGCAGGACAGATGCCTCCTGTATTTTCTCCAGCTGAGCACTGAATTTTCTGCTCTGCAGATATAGGATAACCATTATATCAAAAGTGGACATACAGAGAAATTGCTAGCGTTCCTTTGTGGAGACTGTGAAATAAACCCTTGGTCTTGCTGGCGGGAGACGAGGAGTGGGGAGTTGAATAGATCAGACCTTCAGAATTCCTTTTGGGGGGCTTAGCGTCAGAACTAAAGGCCACATTCATTGATCATCTGAATAGTGTTTTCTGGCCTTCAATCTGTTCTTTGCTTAGATGTGTGCTCGTCTTTTCTTAAGTCTCGGTAAATCTGCACACTATCTCTTTATTTCCAGCAATGTCAGACTTCTGTTAAAGAATGTGAGAACTAATATTGCCTTACAAACGGTGCTTTTATTGAAACTACGTTCTCACTTTCTGAGCAAGGGTGGCCTTCATCTGCTATATTTGTACTGTAGGCGAGGTAAAAACATGCCCATTTGTTAATGCTCTAAATCAACCCCAACTATGAGTCAGAAAACAACACTATTATCACTAGTGTTCCTCATTTTTTTAATCCTAATCTCTGCTCTGGGCCACATCTCTTTCATTCCACCTCTTCATGTGTGTTTCAGATTATCCCATCTTCTTGATGAAAATGAGAGTGCATTTTATAACCTGCTTAAGAAGGCAAAGAAAACCTTTCTTTCCTTTCCCTCCTCCCTTGCTTTCTCTAAATCTCCCAATTCCTCCAGTTTAGTGTCACGGATAGGGACAGAAACCACTTTGCATTTTTATTCTAGCAAAAAAAAAATTATGTAATCAAATCTCATGCACGACTGGAAGTGAGTTTGTACAGTAGCGAGGATCATTCAGGTTTCCTATCTGTAGAACTGATGCAAATGCACTAGATTAAAAGTAATATTAGTGTGCATTAGTCATTGGTTATGAATGTGTGAAGCTTGCCATGTTGTATTTTTTTATATGAATTATCTTTGTATTGCAATTTAATTTAGGTTTTTGCTTATTCTTTCTATACATGTTTCATTTATAAGTGTATCGTCACCTTTTTGAATTAAAGTGTGATGTCTTGAGGCTTCATTTTCTATTCCAACAACATCCCGTCTGCCACTGCATTTCATTGGTCCCTAAATCAGATTAAATTCTAAAAAGTTTAATTCTATTAAGATAAGTAATTGAGCATTTATGTTTGTACTGGGATTTTTTTCCCCCTGCATTTCTTTCTCCTGATATTTTGTGGGTTTTGTTCATGAACTAAAAAGTTAAGGACTTAAACACATATTGTATGTAGTTTTTGGAGAGCTGCTGTCCCTTCTTTTCTGAGCACTTTATGAGGTTTATTCACCCCAGCTGCGGTAAACTCTGTGAGCCAGCTTTGCGCCCTGCACAGCTGCATAACTGTTTCTCTGGGGAAAAACGAAGTGATTGGCTACCACACAGACTCTGGGCTTTCACAATAACAGGCTGCTATCGGCACACATGACCTCTGTTCTAGTCATAATGGAGCCCAGACCAGTAAGAACGTAATGGAGTTGTTGAGGGAAGCTGTGATGAGTTCCCCCGTCCTCTCCCCACCCCCTTCAGCCTCCACCCCCACGGTTTGTCCCTCTCTTCCACGCATCTTTCTCTCATCTTCCAGACAAATCCTCCCCAGGGACCAGATTATTCTGCATGCTCACAAGAGTGAGAGAGGGAAAGAAAAGGGGAGAGAGGAAGAGAAGGGGGAGGTGGACTGGAGTTTCATGATTATGTAAGCGCCAACCCTCTATGGGGATGAGGAAGTATTCCACTGAATGAGTGAGAAAATGTGTCAGACTCATAGTTTCATACAATAGGGATGATCATTTTAGTCCCACCACCCCCCACTCCCCCAGTACTTGAGTACTAACTTGTGACCAACTCACAAATACCCACAATCCAGTTTTTTTTCCCCTCAACACCCATGTCAATCTTTTTACTTGTAAAATTGGTCTTTCATTTTACTTATCTGATATGATATATCCCACATACTTAAATTTCTAGTCTTGTTGATGGGTGGCCTCCATGGTAACACCACTCCTACAACACTTCACTAGACAGAGATGGGCTCCATGATCTTGGCACATAAAGAAACCACACAGTAGGCCATTGTGGGCCTGGACCAGCAATTATGGTTGTGTTTTCCCTCTTCTCTATAGAACTCACTTTCATTTTGACACTAGCAGAAAAGTTTCTGACTTTCTGGCATCTGCCTCTAGGGCGGACTTGGACATGGCGTTCCCTTCGAAAGAACAGAGAGCCATTAACAAGTGGGCTAATAAAATAGTGTGTGGTTAAATTTAGGAAGGAGTCCTTTGGCTACACACCCTGAGCCCCCTTTTTACTGCTTTGCTGTAGCTTGTGCTGACAAATTTTCACCACTGCTCTAACAGATTTAATAAATTCAGTAAGAATGGTTTAGAAATTAGTGCTGCACACACAGAAGGTCTTGATCTAAGTACATGGAGAATCCCGCTGCTAAGTGAGTGGTAGTCCTGTTATTGACTTTACTGATCATCTAGATCAGTTGTTGTCATGGGATATTATAGAGGGACTGTATATTTCTCACCATCCATCTAAACAGTACTTTATGGGCATTGTCTTCAGAAACGCGACACAAATCCACCATTGTGGTTGTGTTCCAGTGACTCAGCAATTTAGTTTTCTTGGTTGCTTTGTCTGATCCTGAATGTAACTCCTTGTATCTTCCCATTTTGCATTAACATTTGATTGCTGGTGAGTCTGTTCATTCCAGTGGACAGTGTGTGTCAGCTTGATCTTAAAATGAAAGTAACCATTTACATGTGGTTCTTTTTCTTTTAAACTATTTTTTCTCTTTCCTGAGCAGAGGGAAGCTCTGCACAGTTGAAATATTTTGCTGTGAAAACGCTCTCCTGCCCCATACACTGGCTGCACATTCATGGTCCAGTGACCCCAAACAAACATTAATGGAAGTTGAACTGATTCTGAGAGCTAACTTTAGCAGCAACCACCTTCATGTGATTCTGTGTCATCTGGTCAAAACCAATGCATAAAGTGGTGCAAAAGCTGGAAGCAGGTTACAGAAGTCAGTCCTGCTAAATCAATTTGATATTTCAGTGAATTTTTTTTTTTTTAATCAGTAATGAACACAAAGGTCACTATTGTTTATAATTCCTTTTGCAGTGTAAGCACAACGTTAGCAGATGTTTCATTGTCGAAAGTGCAGTTTGGTCCTGGCTGGGATTGCAGGTTTTAGAGAAGCAAAACTGTGGGGAAGTTAGCTTCCAGTTGAATATTCTTTTTTTCAATTGCTTCCAAACCACTCGACACAATGACTCCAAATGTAAGATGCATTTTACAGCCACATGGAACAAATGAGGCACACATCTTTCTTTTGTAATCACCTTTGTATGGTTCTTTTTATTTTATATTTTCAGAGAAAAATAGGTTCGAAATCACGTGACCCAGTGACTCCGATGACACCTTTTTATTTGGATTTGAGTGCTTCTGCAATTGTATATTATTGTTTTGGATTAATTTTCTTCACATCGATTGTGATGGCTGTTGAATATCTAAACTGAACTGAAATTCAACCCCCTCCTCTTTCCAAATTTGCCAGTAAAATACATTGTAGGTTGCTTGTGCTCATTTTAAGAGTTGCAATGAAAAATCAAAACAAAACACTCGCGGTTCAGTGTAAGATGACAAGAACAATAGCAAATGTGTTTTCTTGTTTAAAGTTGTACATCTGCCTCCTCTTACTAGGATTTAGTTCTGGGTGGTTTTGGCCCACTTTCACCCCTGGATACAGTCATATTTGACTCAACTTTCATTAGTTTTGTTGATCCATCATGGGCCACCAACACTGTTAACGCTAGTGACCTGTTTATAATTGGCACACCAGCTCTGGTTTATTATACTCTGTGTTTATGTTCAAATACAGTAGGATCTGTGTGGCGTTTGGTCAATGAATTACAAACAGCAATAGATGATTTGGAAAATGCTGCATTTACTGCATTTCTTTTCCTTTCCTTTCCTTTTTTCTTTTTTTTTTTTTTTTAAAGAGGGCAAGAGCAACACATCCGCTATGAGCACATCTACCTACCAGAGCCCACGAGCCAATCAGAGTTGGACTATGCAGAGATCAAACGCCCTCGTTTAGAGATTGGACCAGATCCTCTGGGGAGGCCTGCATCCCATCGTCAGCAACTGCCTCTGGGAGGGCCTGAGGACATGACAAAGGTCAGTAGTTGCTATTAACTATGGTGCAGCATATCAGAAGTTTGGTTTTGTCGATATTATATAACTATAACATGATCAACTAGCAAACAACCATTAAACCAGTAAATCAGAAATCCTTAACCTTGCCCTCAGTAACAAACTGAAAAGCTGATGATGATGTTAAAAAATGTAGAAGACTGTTTTGTTTAATTTCATTCCATTGGGATTTATTATTGATTTATTTCTACATATATTTTATTTTGGTTAATACTTCCTGCCTCTTAAAGAGCCCCAAAGGATGTTATTAGACACATCATAGCAGAAAGAGATGCAATAAATCCAAGCTACATCTCTGTGTGCAGCAGTGTCAAGGGTGTGAGAATTGTTAAACCATAATTAATAAATAATAGAGGTGGCCTAGATTTCAAAAGACTGTAAAAGAAACTGTGAACTGCACATCAAAATGACTTGCTTGCAGTGTAGAGCTGCTGTTTGGGCGGTGTTCCTGACATTACACACTGCCTCAAACTGCCAGAGAAGGCAGACAGCCAAAGAATAGTAAAAAGATACACCAATAACACAGAGTACAGGGGAGAGGGGAGAAAAAAAAAGCTTAAGCTAGGAGGGAAATATTCAGGAATGCCAGCGCTCTCCCTCAAAGCAGTGAGAGCTGTAAACCCATTACATAACTGAAGTCAGATCCTGTCACTGCATGGAACAAGAACACCAATATGATTATGGGGTTGAAAGCAACATGCAGCTGAAAATAAGGCAAAGGGTAAGTGCAGAGAGGCACAGATAAAGGGGGAAAGGGGAAAGGGAAGCCAAACACTGACAGGAAAAGAGGGAGTAATCCACTTGTCGGACAAAGCTGATGCTTGAAGCTTGACTACACCCCCGAAATTAAATATTAAATCATCATTCTTGGCCCTATTTTAGTAAAAAAAATTTTTAAAGTATCTGTTTTTGCCTAATCAGTGGCAATTTTCTGATCAAGTAGAGCAAAACAAAACAAAACCAAAATTCCCCTAGTAATTTGCATTTCTGGAACATAGGTCAGAACAAGTATAAGTTTGTAAGTTAGTATGGAGTTTAGATTGCTTTCTGACCTTAATAACCAGCTGTGCCTGGCTGAGGAAAAATATAGTCTCAACAAGAGAGCTGTGGGTTAAAACAATAGAAAGAATTCTAAAACTAAGTTCAAGATAATTCAACGCAAAGTCTGTTGATTATATTGTTTGTTCTCAGTCGACCTCTTTGTAAAATTTAGAATAGTTAGAAAGAAAGAAAATTCTTTTTCATTAGTGGATTTCATGGCCTAAAGAATTCAAGTTGCCATGAAGTGCAAGAGGAGTGGAAGAATATACTAGATGTGATTTTGTTTTTGCTTCATTATTCTATCATTTCTTTCTTCTGATCATTTTTTGTTTATTTAACAAATTCATGTAATTTTTTTAACCTACAACAAAAGATCTTCCAAGAGTGGTGATTGCATATTCTTTTTCCAAGAAATGTAACATGAACAGGAAACAGATGGGCTAAATTAGTAAATCATATATGTCCTCTGATTTGTTCTTTATTTATTTATTTTACATGAATCTTTGATTGCACCTATAGAGATCAAATTTCAGTATTCGCTAATTTTAAAAACTTTTTAAAAAGGGAAATATTCCGAGAGAATAATTTTCTGGCATTGAAAGCGTGTACTTGGGTGTATAAAGTGATTACCATCTCAGACATGCTGACATGTTGTCACTTTGTTTGGAACCTACAGTTTAATTTATACCTCCTCGTATCCATCGATGCGCAGAGCTCTCTCCATCGTTGCAAACGCTCTCTGACGGACGACAGATACCTCCGCAATTTTTTAAATATCTGTCAAAAAGGCGGACACCCTACGGATAGTGCACATGCGTGATTGGTCAGCTAACATTCACTCCTCCCGTTTCCTTATCTCACAACAACTCTGCCATATTCAAAAGTGTGGAGAGAGTGCGACCAGCAGACTTTGACCATGGAGCATTTGCTGTTCAATGTCGATGAACTCCAGCTCCATCACAAGTCGCTCTCTCTCTGTCTCCATTCATCCCTGCGGCAGGCTCTTTATATACCCACCAAAGAATCTTCTCAATTTGAACTTTGGATCCCATAAGGCGTTTGCATGACTTATATTTTAAAAAGGTCATAGATCTGCTTTCCACCTGCATGATTTTGATTTTCAGCTACATTAACAGCATTCCTACTAGGCTCCTTTGAGAAAATACTGAATTAATTCTGAGCACTCCAATCAAGAAGCAGAGTTATTAATGAAGTCGATATGATTGGTGTCAACAAAATCTTGTATATTGTATGAGAAGCTCAGAACAGAAATTTCTTTTAGCCCCACTGCGACTTGCACTTTGGGAAACCTGGATCTACTCAGGCACAAGCAAATTCCATAGTTATGTTTGTATGTTTTGCTTTAGAGATCTTCAGTCCAGGATTCAGGTGCATGTTGCCAGAAAATTTGGGGGGAGGGAGGATGATGAATCCCATCTTTTAAAATAATAGTGTGTGAAAGAATTTTCTGTGTTCTATTGAATCTTATTATGATGATAAGAATTCACATTTGGCTGCAAGTCAGCATTTTCATGTCTCTGATTTTGTCAGACATTAGTATCCAGATATCAACTATGTGAAAAATATTTTGATTTAAAAAAAAAAAAAAAAAGCAGTTCTTGAAGCAGTTCTTTGACAAACCTAAGCTGAGATATGGTAAGTGGTCCTCTTAGCTGAACTAAAGTCTTACCAGACTTTTTCATGTAAACTGTTTCTACACAAAGTGTCAGCTGAGCAGCATGTCTGGCTCTTTCTGGATGTGTTCTGATGAGTCTGAAGATGGGTCACCTGTATTAGAAAAGCTCTGAGCCTAACTTGGTTACTGTATGGATATGTATGGTGTGCATGAGGCACCATCCGTCATGGCAACAGTGAAGACGGCTGTATAAACATAGAGGCTTATAGAAACATGATACTTTCCAAGACTTCAATATAAATGAAACTTAAATTACTTTATACATCAGAAAGCTTTTAGTGATGATACAGGCTCCCAAAAAGGCTTCCTCCTTGGTTCATGTAGTAAGAGTTCTTGCATTTTAAATATTCTCATTTAGTTTTAAGTCTCAGATTTAATGGAACTACTGTGATTTCTCATGTCCATTCTGGCATGATAGCAGGACGTATACATCAAGTTACTGTTCAGTTTAGTGCAGATAGAATTTGGGGATGGGGACAGATAAATAAATAAATATTTAAAAATAGTAATTAACACTTTTTGTCTTAGAAATGTCTGGCTTCTTTTTGTTTCCCTGTGCTAAAACACAAGTAAGGAGTGTAATGCAGTTTTAGACGAAGTCAAACCACCCCAGGGCCTATCTCCCTTTTTCTTTTTTTTTCTTTCTTTCAGTATTTATGTGTCAGTATTTTTGTGTCTCATTGGCTTTGGGAACCAGGTTTTTTCTTCATCTAGGACAGCCCCTCAGCATCCTCTGGCACTGACATTTTCAATCACAGCACGTCTATGGAACTGTAATGCTGGCTGCCTAGACCAGATTAGCCCACTTACGTAACCTTCATTTCAGACGTTCAAAAATAACGTCGAACAAAACTCAAGCTGGATCTCTCTCTCTCTCTCTCTCGCTCGCACGCACGCACGCACGCACGCACGCACGCACGCACGAACAAACAATCATTTGTGCAGGATTAACTCCAGAATGGGAACTTCCTGAAATATAGGAACACATATACACTCACCCATCACAAACAAAGGACTTCTGCCCCAGCAGAACAAATTTCCTCACTTTGGTGTGTTGCTGCTTATATAAGCATATTCAATAGCTTGTGGCTTTTTTTTTTTTTTTTAAATTTTCGTGGCCATATTATATGCTCTCAAAAATTTAGCTGCAGAACAATGAAGTGACTAATCAGGACTGGGATGTAGTGGGTAGAGAAGAAGGATGAATCAATCTACTAAATAGTGAATCTTCTGCACATATTATTACTGTTAATCCAAATGTTACTACTGCTGTTATTTTACTCTATGAATACATTTTTGGAATTATGTAATAATTTTGTAAAATACGAAAACAAAAACAAAACAGGATCATGCCAAGAGTTTTCTTTTTTTTTTTTTTTTAAGTCTCGTAAAGTAGCTATAAATGTTATATGTTTGTTATTGATCAGTCACCCACGAACAGTTAAACCAATTCCAACAACCTTGAGAAAATGAGCATTATTCTCTTTCATCGTTGTGACAGTGGTGGAGTGTCCTCTGAAGACACCAGCAGATCTCAGATCATCTCAGATTAACTGTAGTAACAGTCAGCTGGGGTCTCGGCTCAGTTTAAGCACACTACTGAGGCAAGGAGAGATTCAGTCTGAGTAAGATAAACTGCAAATACCTATTCTTCTATATCACGAAGCTCTGTTTTCAGATGGCTATCTGGACTCAGGTAGCAGGGTAAGCTACGAAGCTGAGACCTCCTTCTTCCTGGCCTCCTTCTCCGTCATTACCAGGCCAGCTGAGAACTATAGTCTCTGCAGCGTATTCTACATGTGTTTCTGGGCCTCGCTGTCTGGTTGGACACGTCCTAAATACCTCAAAGGGAGGTGTCCAGGAGACATCTTCATCAGACACACCATATCAACTGGCTCTTCTTGATGTGGAGGAGTAGCGACTCTGCTTCAAGTGGCCAAATGACTCTCTTAGGTTTTCTGACCCCCTCTAAATGTCTAAAAATCTAACTGCAATACAATTGAAATAATAGTCATTTCATGTTTTAAGCTACTGCTCTCTAACATTTAGAACATTTTATAACCATCATGAACAGATGTTAGCTGATCTCGTGTTTCATGTCTTGAACTTGCAGTATATTTCACATCCTTGGTCCTGTTCTTTAAACCACTCAAGTGTGTGTGTGGGCATATGCGTGTGTGTGTGTTTCTCCAAACTTACTGATGTTAGACGTTAACCAGATGGGTGGATTTTTCTACAAGGAGGTTGCCATCAAATCCTATGTGTGTTTATTGTATAACTCATTAGGTCCATTTATCATGAAAAGATATTCATTACCTTTACATTTTGTTACACAATCATTTAATTCTTTTTTTTTCTTCTTAGTCCAACTAAAACCTTTTAAGACATGTAAACAAGTATTTTGATTACGGTCAACAGTCGACTGTAATCAAGCTGAATCCAGTTTCTCAAAGCTGCACTAACACATAACACAGTTGGGAGTTAAATTAATCTTGCTTGTATGTCCTCAGTTCAACTGCTCAGAATTTCAGGCTTTGACCCAAAAGTAACAGAAGTAACAGAAGATGATGAGTGCTAACGTAACAGAATAATCACAAGGGATGATGCATATCTCGTTTGTAAAAAGAAAAAGGTGTACTGGAGATATAAACTATGAAGAGCTTAAAGCTGCACATTTCACCCTCAGTACGTTGTTGATCAGTAATTTTGGAGTTAGACACAGATGATCCAGAAAAATCCCAAAACTAACTGAAAGCAGCATCTCTGTTGGACATTCTTTGTCGATAAAATGATTTCCATATTCCATATTTGAGTACTGACAGAAGGACAGTGGTCAAGTTATGTGGCCTGTTTGAGTAGCTCTGCCTCACTGTCTGTTTGTAGATAATAGACAAATGAACAGAAGTATTTCTATAAAGTAGTGATGCTAGGTCTGTTAGCTTACATGATGACAGAGCAATGATGGTACTGGAGGATGTTATCCTGTGTTTATCTCCATTCATGGTAAAGATGTACTCAAGTGGTTCTCTGAATCATTGATGTGTGAACAGCTTTTCATTTCCTTTATTCATTTGACAGATGCAATGATCAACAGTTATCCAGTGTAACATATGACAGCATTTATAGTGTTTGCTGATTTCCCGCACCCAGCCCTTTCACAGCTGCAGACTGCTGCACCCAGCACTGTGGACCGCTAGTATTGGCTGTTACCACTGCTGAAATGTGATCTGATTGTGACAAATATTACGCTGCTAAGAACAAAAGCACGAGAGACTCAACACCAGAAATGGGTCAACATACTTGGGGACACAGGGGGATTGCCCCTCTGCAGTCATTAGAGAAAATCATCATTGCCGTTATTAGTTAATGATTTTCTCTTACAATCTAGTTAAGATTTAAATGATTACCTTGGTGAAATTACAGCAAAAGAAAAATGTTGGCTTGACTGACGGACACAAACCAATTGCTTTAAGTTTAGTATCTCTTGGAATTTAACTCTACATGTGTTTTAATTCCTTTCGGGTTTCTGCCCACATCTCAAAATTAAAAAATTAGAAGAGAAAACAAGGTTTCACACATGTGCCAAAGCCTGTGTGGCAGAACCTGTTGCCTGCGCTCTGATGTGCAGCCCTGGAAACAGGCTGTGGCCTCGCATTCATTAGTTTGGTCTAGTAGCATCGAGATTTTTCACTGGTAGTCAATACCCAGAGGACTTAATTACTGGCATGTGTCACCTTCTGAAAGGTCGACATGAACAGTATTTGAAGAATGTTTGTGGAGAAAACTACAGACACTAGAATCACACTAAGACAGGGATGCTTTCAACATGAAAGGACAAAAGACAACTTTCAAGTTCATTCTTGTAATTCTTTATAATTTTTTTTGTATGCTCCTATTGTGTGTGAGATTCTGATTTTGCTCCCTTTCCCTTATGTTTTAGACATTTTTTGAAATATCCTTCTTTGTCCTCTGTTTTAATTTCATTTTAAATTAAATTAAATCAGTTATCTTAAGCTATGAAAATGGTAATGACTGGAATATTTAACCACGTGTTTCCTATCTCTGTTGGACATCTGCAGGACCGTGCCAGTGCCATCGGGAAGCTGGAGCCCATCTCACCCGTGAGCCCGGTCCATATGGACCCTGACTTGGATTTGGTTCCAGCTCGCTTCTCCAAGGAGGAGCTGATCCAGAACATGGACCGTGTGGACAGGGAAATAACCATGGTAGAGCAGCAGATCTGCAAGCTTCGCAAAAAACAGGTTTGTACCCAGGGTGATGCAGTGGTATTTCAAGATTTAGATCTGTTTGCTTTGTGTGATTGTATCTCCGCCTTAGCTTCTGGAGTCTCTCTCTTGAGGAATTGTGGTTGTCTTTCTGATGATGTCTCCATTTTTTAAATCTGATTAATATTTCAGTCCGAGGACTTGGGTTTGACGTTACTCTATCACCATGAAAGCACTAGTGCTAAATGTCACTGGAGAAAAAAAAAATGTTTTGGCAATAAAGAGAAGGAAGTTAATGAGCTGTGGCCAACTCTGTTTATGCAAGGTGATCAGTTAATCTGGGGCAGAGTGTTGAATTGTTTTTCCTTGATTATATCATACATAGTTTTTGTTTTAAATTGTTTTAATCATAGTTAATTTATCATGTAGCTTAATGTTTTTGTGCTACCTGTGTAAAATGGGAAAAGTTGCGTAGAAACTCGTACACTTTGACCAGGCCGAGACGATGTACAAACTTTGTTTGTTATGCGTATTTAAGTCTTTCTCAGTGGTGGGGTCCTTGTTGAATTTTCTTAATATAATTTGTTGTTTCTTTTCCCCTTCTCCATTGTGACATAGCCTGCCAGGCACAAGTTGGGAAAAGATCGAAAAGAAAAAGAGAAAAAAAAAAAAGAGAAGACTTGGACTGTTGCTGTTTTATAGTCGCTACATTCAGATTGTTTGTTGCTCAGCAAGCAGTGACTACGTACTGCCACTCCTTCAGGCATCTGCATCCTCTTTTCTTTCCTCTTCAGTTTGGGTTTTTATTGAGAAGAGAGAGGTTGGTTTAAAAATATGAGAAAATATGAGGCTATAAATAACAGCTTCCCTGTGGGAAGAGTAGAATGATTGTGGAGGTTTTTGACTGCAGAACCACACGTATTCCTGCCAGAGCTGCCACACTGGGCTCAGTTGGCTGCTTACCATGTTTAGTAAAGAAACTGTATGAGCAAGCCCACTCACATCCACGCACATTCCTCCTCTGTCACATACGCTGCTGTATTAACGTGCTCACATTTGTACTTAGAAAAATAATAATCAGAGGTAGCTTTAAGTTACTTTGTGTGGCAGGTATGACTGCAGATCTGTGTCATCTGAATTACAGCTGTTAAAACTAATGAGATTACCCTGTTTCTGTCACTGATGTTTTCTACTTTG
>JBAMYA010043717.1:0-13100 GCA_037176975.1 Arrhamphus sclerolepis | reverse complement strand
ATGCTTACAGTGTAAAGTGCTTTGGCGCTGTAGAACTACAGTTGTAAAGCGCTATATAAGTGCAAGCCATTTACCATGTAAATATTATTCAAATGTGGAAAACCTTTAAGATGGCAGCTAATCTTTATAATGCTGGGTTCACATTGTACGATTTTAGCCGTTTCAGGAGAAGCACAGGCACCGTGGAGTATGGGCTCAAAGACAGAGGCTGGTTTCGTTTGGTTGAATCAGTCGCTGCCTAACTAACCAATAGGAAAGCACCATGGAATAACACAAACATCAGTGCATCTACACCACACAGCAGCCTAGCAACAACAAAGAAACGGAAAGAAAAATGTGTAACTCCAATAAAGAAAGAAGACTTTTTTTTCTTCAAGGCACACAAACAACCCAACCCAAATGGGTATGGCTTGTTTTTAAATGGTGCGAGGAGACAGCCTTGAATCCCTAAAAATTAACATGCTGCATCTAAGACTTCTGTAACCATGTCTTTTATGGCTGCATTCGCACCTTACGGTTTTTGCAAGACTAAGGAGCTCAACACACAGGCAGCACACATGGAACTTGTGCAATGAGAAGACAATCACTCTCCTTCAGCCAAGCGACTGGTGAAATTCGTGCACGTGAAATTTCGAGCTTGTACACGTAGATGTGCACATGCGGGTGGGCGACGCAACAAAACTAAGTTGCCAAATTTTCAACTTTTGTCGCTGTCGCGTGGCACTGAATCCAATCAGCGAGGGTTTCCTTGACTGACCAATGAGCGGAGAGTATGTTACACGCTGCAGTAAACCACTTTCAACCGGCAACACGGAGGAAAGCTCCATGAAATTCTAGAAAAACCCCTGATACACATAAAAAGGCAGCTGCATGGGAACTTGTTGGCACCAGGGTGAAGTTGTCTGGAAAGTTTTAACCACTTTAAGATTAGTGAAGTCTTATCTTAGCATGTGTTTTATACATACCATATACAATGATCAATATTTACAATATTATCAAATTTCTTGGATACAGGTGATGCGAGAGCACGATTCGCAACGCTGCTGTCACTATCGCGTCCCGTGTGTTGCGTTTCACCCCCAGCGGCCATGAGGGCCATTTGTTTCTCCCTGTCTGTTGAGCCCTGAATGCAAGCCACATTACAAAATATGAAATCACAAGATAATTAATTTACTGTGCAGTAACTGGCCTTAGACAAAGTGGATATGTACCAAAGAGAACGCAGTCAGCTGTCAAGCACGGTGGTGGGTGGGTGATGCAGTCATGGAGCTGACCACAAGTCGGAGTGTCCCAGAATCCTCTCGCCATCTGTCCTATAGCTAAAACGACACTAAAACTGTGTGGCGTGACATGACAATGATCCAAAAATACAACAGCAAATCTAAAACCAACTGGCTGACAATTAAAAGAATCAAGATGTTGCAGAGTCCAGGCCTGAAACTCATCCAGGCCTTTCATATCTCAGGGAGACAATGTGAGACTGAGTCATACAGAAAACAACAACTCCAGGTGATTGTTGTTAAAGGTGGTTTTACGAACTGTTAAACTGTGAGGTGTGTTTAGTTAAATCTAAATTTAAGGCGTAGAGAAGACCAAATTATTTTTTTATTATGTAGCGATACATAAAACCTTAGAGTTGAAAGGGGATATACCTTCTTTTTCACAACTGTACAATAATTCTGGTGAGCCAGCTTTTATGTTTCACATTGACATATATTTTATTTGTTTGGGCGCTCCGCCAGTGACGGCAAAAGTGCCAGGAAAAAAGGTAAAAGTATCACTTCCCTGCTGCCTCTGTTCTCTCCGCCTGCCTGAGCTCATAAGACCGGACCTGCAGGGACCAGCATGACGTTTGAATGATACCGGCTCCTCTGCTGTTTGTACTCCACCGACACCAAATTCACTCATTCCAGCGGCAGCGAGTAAACACCCTCCCCTCAGCTCAATATGCTTTTAAAGATCAGAACAACACTTCTTCAGCTCAAAATCAAGCAAATGCATTCTGCTCTATCAAACACTCTGCAATAATTATCACAGACACGGGATGCTACCAAGTGCGATGCATAATCCAGAAAATTATAATAAAAAAGCTTCCATATGTTAGACGTCTCCACCTTAGCACCCTCTACAACCACGCATCCCTCCTCAAATCAAACAGCGATGCTTCTTCTTCCCCTCAGCAGATCAAGTGTGGGCGAGGAACAAAGCAGCAGAGCGAGCTAGACAGAAAAGATGAGTCTGGGCTGTGGGGAATAAGAGGAGCCGCCCCGGTCTGTCTTACAACAACATGGTCTTATTAGACTCAATAACATCTCCAAAACACAAGTACTGCTCTCTGACTTTCTATCCTGTCCATCTTCGCTCTCCCTCCTTCATCTCTCTGCCTCTTACCTCCCTGTTGCTCAGTCTAGCTCACATGCTTTCTCTTTGCTCTTATTTTTCAGCCTCTCTTCTGGAGCCTTTCCTCTCCACCACTTGTTCTCAGATCTCCATTTTCCTTGTGATTCTTCCTTTCTGTTCAGTCTGACTCTGATAATATGTAACCTCTCTCGTACCTCGGCTAATGACCAAGCATATTCAAGCGTACTCGGCAGCCCTCTCTTCATTTGTCTTCCTCTTTCTTGCTTTTGCACTTCTATCAAATTATACGTCTCAAGCCCCCTCTTCCTCCCCTCTTCCTGTGGTATAAACAGTGCCTGGATTAGGCAGACGTTTTTGTTTTACACACAATTAGGGAGCGGATCAATGCTGTAAATTGAGTGGATGGGGAAGCCAGAAAATACGCAGAAAGCTCCTCTTTCCTGCAAAATGTCACAGAGACAAAGATGAAACAAACACAGCCATTGTCCTCTTTCCCCCCACTGCTGGCTTCCTGGACTCCCCTCGTAATAGTCCTCTTCTTTTCCAATTTCCACGTCTCTTTCTTTCAGCCTTAAGCCTTTTGAACTTGAATCGACCCCTTTCTTCTCCTTCCTTGTTTTCATTTTTTTTTTCCTTCTTCTTTTTGCGTTCTTTATGCCCAACTCACTACAAAGCACTATATTTTTATGTGAGGTCAAATAAACAGACATGATCATATGAATCTTAATTTAATACTCTTAAAACTTACTCTGTATCAGGCTTTAAATTCTCCAATCTCCTTATTTCTTACAAATCCTACTTAATTATTCAGTTTCTTTTGGCTTAAAGGCATCAAAGCACCTTATATTGTTGTTTTTTGTTGTTTTCTATACTTTAAAAGCGATTCACATATCACACTTTTGTAGCACCATTAGTGTCTTCTTTCATGTGACACCTCATAAGATTGTGCTCCCTAGCAACCCTCTCTGGTTGAGATAGTTTCATCTCACAGTTAGCATCAGGCTAACGCCATCTAGCCAATTTTGGGACAAGTAAAACGAGATGTACACTTTGACTGGCAGCTGGGAGGCGTGTCTTCCCTAACCAACTTAAATAGTGCTAATGCAGGCGATAATTTCAGACATGCTCAGACAAGTTCTCCATATCGCTTTAACGATAGCCCTGAATAATTAGTTGTTACCACTTGTTCCTACGCCTTGCTTCATTGGCTGAAGCTCGGATGTGGAGTTGCTGACAGGTCCAGATTATTCCTATGCCAGATATCTGAGATGGTTTGACGATGCGATGGAGAACTTCTTTGATGCATCTTTGAGTACTATAAGGATTGAGTGCTAAAGTGGCTTGCACCAATTTTTAATGGACTTGCTTCAAGAAAAGGACTTTTAATCAGTGAAAATGAAACCCTAAAAACAGTTAAGTGACTTAAAGCTGGTTGGTGTGAATGTGGTTTAACTGTTACTGAAAACTGAAACTGAAACAAATGCTGTCACATTCTAGGAACAAATCCAACACTTAAAACCTTCATATGGTCGCTAAGATTTGGCTTTTGTTTTTAGTGGTATGAGGAAGACCCGTCAAAGTTAACGCCTGATCATGTTGTGAAAATTCATATAATTTTCAAAATCATCGATTTATTCATTCAACAGACTCATGGTCCACATAGACATACAAGACACACGATACACAACAACAACAAATATAAAGAACTTATAAAAGACTTGCATAATCATCCTCTTGGACTAGTTTGAAAACAGCTTGAGGGAACTGACAAAAATATCATACTTCCACTTTGTTTCCCATCATTTTACAGGTTTGACAGCTGATGCCTTTTTAATGAATTCTCTAATTGTGAACCTTGTCCTCCATTACTTTCCAATAAACATATATTCTTTACAAGGGTTAGGGAGTTTATTAAATTAAGTCTACAGTATAATACTGTGATAAAAATCATCAGCTCATTAAATTTTTGCTATGAGTTATTTGTACAACAAATAACTGTGTACTACACAGCTCTCATGACAGCCCCAGTATAAGACCAGTCTATACATATACAGTCTGTAGAGTTTACTGGCTCTTTTTGGGATAGAAATAACAGCAATAATACACCCAGTTGGACACTCAAATCTTTGACCTGAGAAGTTTTAAGCATCTCATCTGGAAGCCCTGAAACTGATACGCCATGCAATGGACAAATGTATGCATCGGTGCCAATTTGCCAGAAAGCCCGGTCACAGGTCACTCTCAGTGTCACTCAAAAAGAAGAGCGTTTGTACACAGTCTGGAAGATAGTTAAATAAAACTCACTTCCTTTTTCTCCAGACAGCAGTAACTGGTGTATACAGCAAGCACCCACACACCCATTCACAAGTATCACTTCTGACAGTGGAGACATATGCTTTTAAAGAAGCCTCACGCACATCATCATCAGTTATCCCCATTCAGGCCTTGCATTGAAAAGCATCTTAGAAATCCATCATGAATGCAGGGTGTCCACACATTCCAAGACAGATTCAGATCTGATCACTTATTATGCATTTGAAAGATGTTCTGGGACAGATGTGTGTCCTGACATCGTTTCAGAGGCCGCCTAATAAACTAATGCCATCAACCTGGATGGCCCATTTGATTTTTCATGTAAAACACCACAACAAAGCTTCCTGTAATTCAATGTTTTCTTTGAGTTTCTTTGTTTATAGCCAGTTGCACATTTCATTTGTTGTTTTAACTAGACATCTCCAGCTGCTGCCTTTGGTGATTAAATGTAACAATACTCAGTGGCATAGTGAACTGAATACTTTCACTTGCTTTTAGGCTTTAATGTCAATTTCAATATAATCTTCTAAGCTAATCACTAACTAACTCCCAGATTTGAAAAATACTACAACTTTGTTCAAATGGCTCAACAAAAACATGTTGGCTACTGTTATTATCATTGACTATTGCTGTAAGGAACAATAAAGATGAGTATTTATGTCGTTTAAAGGCTTTCAGGAGAACCTGCATGTAAAAATTCAAATGTATTCCACGTTTTTTATTTGCACATGGTGTATGTCTATAAATAAATGTAATCAACCATGCCCCACTGCTCCTCTTTCTCTTGCTGCTTGTCTGTCCTCATTCAACCTCTCATTATCTGCGGTCCACCTCCCTCCCTCTCTCTCTCCAGGCCTTTCGACCCTTCCCACTTTCCTCCCTTTTATAACGATCTGGCCATTACTGGGGCTGCTGTTCCAGCCCAGGTTTCATGGGGCATCCGAGGCCTAATTGAGACTGAATGAGTGTGTGTGTGTGTGTGTGTTGCTAGCAGGCCTTATTGACTGGAATGCAGAAGCTGGCTCGACCAACCCGCCTATGAAGACAAATTCTGATTAAAAATATGCCATAAAAAACGCAGAAGCACATTATGCCCTCACTTGAAACTATTTTAACAAACACAGTGCAGTTAGCTGTTATTTTCATTGCAGATTATACAAAAAACAGGTTACTTTTTCAGGGAACTGCTTAATCTGTGAATGATCAGAAACCCAAAAGACCCATGCACTTTAATTTCTCAAAGACTAAGATGGTGTATTTTATTCCTAACTTTATACAATCAATAACCCAGAACCCAAAACATGAGCTTTTACCATGAAATATGGAAAACATCCCACCTGAGCACCTTTAACCAACCAATAATTATAATACATGATAAAAAAACAAAACATCTGATTAGTGGCTTGTTAAAAGAGTTATTTTCAGTCAGTACACTTATTCAGCTCAAAATAAAACACTCTTTCTTCACATGTTTGTAATGATCAAATAATTGTTGTGCTTCATTTTGTTTCCATTTGCTGCTCATGTTGAGTTCCCATTTTCGTGATTAGAAAACAGTTTTAGTATGTTTTATTAAAGCTTATAAGTACATAATAAAGGGGACTGATTTAGAAAAAGAAAGAAACAAGAAAGAATAATAATATTTCAAAGCACATTTGACTGCAAATTCAAAACTTTGAAGTGTTCACCTAGTTTAACTTCAAAAGGCTGAACATCTGTCATTCAATGAACTTCAGAATTGCATAGCACTGTGACATCACAGATCCAGACCAGAGTAGAATTATCCACCTTCTTCCTGTTTACCACCATCCAGTTTCACATTTTGATGCATGTTCTCTGTCTGTATAATGAGTAGTGAAAGGCTACATGAAAAGCTGTAGCACCAGTTTCAAAAGACGCACACCCCAAAGAAAAGATAGATGTGGGGTTCAGACTGTCTGGCTCCGCCCACTAATATTGCCTATTATTGAAGCCTGACTTATGGTTCTGTGCAGCAGGAATGCACATAGTCTGTGCTACACACTCCCTGGCATTTATACTTCTACATTATTTCTTGCATCGCTCTGCCAACGTATTCTCACTCACTATTATTGACGCTTTGGACCTGCACGTCACATGTAAATGACGTCACACGTCATCCAGCGACATCCAGCGTCGCATCTTGACGCATCGGGCATCCCCCACCCCAACTTTCCTACGGCCTAACCCTCATCATATTTTTATTCCAAACCCTCCTCTTTTCCCTACCCCCTCATCCCCCACCCTCCCCACTTAAAACCCTCCACCCGCACCCCGACCTTCCTACTGCCTAACCCTAATCATATTTTTAACCCCAAGCCTCCACTTTTTCCTACCTCCCCACCCCCCAACCCCAACTTCAACCCCAACCCCCCACCCCCGTATCACCCACCCACCCCCACCATCAATCACCAGCTGCTAGGTGGCAGTGTTGGTTCTTTTTCTGCAGCGCTGTAGCTTTCAGTGCGGAGTTTCCTTTTCCTTACTTCCTACATATAGCTCAGACATAGCAACAGAGCAAAAATAAATAAAAATAGTATATTGTACGTGAGTTGGAGCTAATAAATTTTTCCGCATCAGTAGTTTTTACATTGCAGCAAACTATTGCTCTGCCCAACTTGAAAATGGCAAAAGAAGAAACTCCAGATATCATGGGAGCAGTATATAAAAAGAAGGTCAATCGATTAGCTCCTGGCATAAGACACAACAAAATACACAGTAGGACAAAGTAGAACTAGAGGACACGCAAGGCCGTCATCAAGGCTGCGTTGCTTTGGTAGAAGTTGAAAGAATCAGCTAATCAAAGTGTAACTATATATCCTAGCTAACCAGTTGCATAATAAACAAAGCTGGCCAACAACAGGCAAAAGGAAATACCAAATGCATTACTGGACCCAATGTATATCACTAGACTTGATGGTGATAATGTGACATGAAGGAAGACGTGAAGTGGCAGAGATAGGGGATGAATCTGGTATTAGATTTGTGTGGTTTTGGATTTTCTACTTTTCTATATTGCACGGGAGCTAGCAGCTTGCCTTCCTCAAAATGAGGCTACCCATCACAAGCCTTTGCATTTCTGACAAACAGAATGCATGTTGTCTTTGCAAAGCACTGATAGCCGCCACTGTCATTATCACAGAAGGACTGCGTCGAGCCCGAGAAACACCAGCTTTCTAGTGTGCCTAGGAGAAATAAATCTGATTTGTTGCTTCCACCGTCACCACACTCATGTGTGGGCCTTCTCACAGTGCTGGGAGTGAAACATGTATTGTTAGGTTAATAACCTAATTCTTAGTGCATCTGTGTTAGTATAGATATGGATCACAGTTTACCGTAATCTCAAATAGATGTTGGCCGAATAAAAAACAACCACCGACAAATGCATTGCCATCTCACAATTTCTTCCCATGCATCATGACAGTCCTCGAACATGGACCAGCGTGCCCATTATTCTTTCTCTTTAAACTAGAGTGAATGTGTTCTTATTAGAATTTGTGAGTTCCAGTAGGAGCAGCAGAGAAACAATAAATTGGGTGCAGAGAATCTCAACTGCTGTCTCTGTTCAGAAAACCAATGTTCCCATTAAGTAAAGCTGTCAGCTCTGTCACTACCCACCACTCTTCACCTCATACATAACAATGCACCCTTAATTGGAAAGCTCCTCTGACAGTTACAGTACAATCCAGATGAAAACACTTAAGTGACCAAAGTCAAAGAGAGACAACATGCCCTGGAGAAAGCACTGCCTGGTGAAATTAGCGAGGAAGTTTTGCAACGTAACAAAGGAACATGGCTCAGTGTGTATCAGCAGAACCGCATGTGTGTTTGTGCACACTAATTCATCTTTGCTGCCCTGTGTGAGTGTGTGTTTCCTGCAGGGTGAGCTGTGATCTCTGAGATCTGCCAGGAGGTTGGCTACGTTTCACCGCCGACTACATGTGTGAGGGTTAACATAAAAGCATGCGCTCAGCCGTTAATCTCTAATCAAACAGTGTTGCGTGCCTGCTCCATGTTGCCCCAGTGGGAGTGTGGACTATCATCAGCCACTTATTTTGTCTGTCCTGGCGCTTAATCTGATGGTGGCGGTGTAAATTATCTGCTCCAAAGCTATGAGGCCTTCTGCTCTGATTGGTTTTCTGAGACAGATTCACTGTCCTTTATTTATAGAACGAACCCAAAAAAGGAATGCTGCTGAATGTCAACATTTTGGTATATGAATTTATGTTTGAATGTGACTGAAATAAGTTTTCCCCTTGCAGTTGTCCTTGACCATTATCGTCTACTGTAATGATGCTGGATCAGACTTTTATTTTTCCATCTTTCCTTCCACTAGTAGGAAGTGCTTGTGGACTTGCAGAGAATATTTTCACCAGCTGCACCTGAAAATAGGCCATGTTTTCAGTGCAACAGATGTTTAATTATAATCCATTTGGTGTGGTTAAAAATTAACTCGGCAGACATCTATAATTTTAGAAGATGTTGTTTATAAGTCCAGCATATGAATGTGGGCATTTTTTGTTGTTAGCATGACTTTTGGTCTGCATTGCTGAACTTTTTCGGTTTCTCCTGACAGCTTTCTCTGTGGACTGTAATTGATCAAGGCTGAGTTTGCTTTCCACATGGAGGATTATTTATTTATTTATTTATTTTTAAAAGATGTTTAGAACTTTCCTCTGAAATATTGTTTTTGGATTCAGCTGCAGTTCCACTGTGCTTTGACCTGTTGTTTCATCACTGTTACACAAACTCTATTTTTACATTTTTACTGTAATGTCTTTGAAAACAGCAAAACAGTAACATCTAAATTAATGCAAGAGAAAATAGCATATTATTAACACCGCTGAGTGAATAATTCAATTTTATTTGTGATACAAATTTTGGCTTCCAAAGATTATGAAAGCACTGTATAATTGTAAAATAATTGTAAAATATTTTTTGTGTCATTACACTCATATTAATTTTGTACCACTGCAGCACAGCGATGGCTTCACTCTTCGCTTCATGACAGACAGTATTAAAGGTTGAAGTCGACTCTTCAACACATCCATGACAACAACAACTCTGATCTTGGTTTGTGATGTAACACTGTTCTGATAATCCAAACAACAAGCCAAACCTATTCTATCCTAAACAAATTTCAAGACTGGGTTTTGTTCATGCTGCTTGTCCCTCTGGTCCTTTTCTGTTGCCGTTAACTCTACTTCCTGTTTTGTTTCAACGATCAGGTTTTTATGCTTGGTTTTGTTCTGGTTTGCTTCCCTGGTCTCATCTGCCCTTGTGTTTCACCTGCATCTCGTCAGCCCCTGACTGTTTAGACAGTATTGTCTTTCCCTGCATGTTTGCCTGTTTGGCGCCATGCTTCTGCTTCTGCCTCATATGTGTTCGGTTTTATTTTCTCACTCAAAACTGTAAAAGTGTAGATCATCCAACTATGAAACGAGTGTATAATTCCTCAACGCTTGACTGATATCACCAATTGTGTTCATCCCTGCTGGGAGGTCGTCTCTGCAGCACAATTTGACAATTCCAGATTTGATTTGTTTCACTGAGCACTTTTGAAGTTTATTGATTTGGATTAAATAGATACACAATAGCTGCTGGCTCGCTCAAAGCCAGTGCAGACACATTCAGTGAGGTCCAGCAGTGGAAGAGGCACCGAGATAGCCTCAACTGTTGTGTCTCTCAGTCCCTCACAGCCGTTACTCATGGCAATAAGCACAGCCAAGTGCTTCCCAAGCACTAATTTAGCTGACAAGCCACATGGTGCCAAGAAGCTTTCATTTCACAGTTTCTTTGCTTCTTACTGGTGCCACATCACCTCCTGGTGCCTTCCAAACCTTCTCCGTTTTTTTCCCTCTGCCTCAATCAACCTCTTTCCCTCCTCCTCATTTTCTCCCGTCTTTTTAAAGGGTTTCAGGCTCAGAAAAATACTATTTGCCAGGCGTGCAGTGGAGTAGGTGTATTTGACACGATGCTGACACAACCTTGACATGACGTGGGCCAAGCACAAAGGTAACATGGATGCAGGGAGCTTCAGCAGCAAATAACCGACAGGCCCACTGAGAAACAGAGTGATAGAAAAAGAGTCTGAGTCGTTGTAGTAATGCTGAAGTAAAGTTGCTTTGACAGCACTGTTGATCCTTTTCCATAAGATTCCATTTGGGGCTGTGTTGGAGCTCTTTTTGTTCCACTGTATCCCTCAGAAAGGTTTAGTTTACTGCATCCCACCACCCAGCCTTCTTAGTTCATTTTGTATTTTCACAAAATGTTCTGTTCTGCTCTGCCCCTCGTTGTTTTTCCTCTTCATTCTGCTTTCATCAATTTTTAATACATAGGACTACTCAATCTAGTCTCTGTGCCACCTCATTTCACTCACGAATCCTCTCATGAAGTAATTTGTACTATGCACATAATGATGCGAAAACTCTGAAATAAATATAATGGATACCAGCTTGTGCATTTCCCATTGCAGATCTATCATTCCCCCTTGTCATTTTGTAGATTAAGCTGTAAGAATATGTTTTGTGTACAACACTGAATGTTACAGAGGGTAAACGCGTACCAGGAAATGTTGACATTGACATGATGCTGAAATTTACCCGCGTATGAAATATGAAAAGGCACCACCTTTATTTATCTAACCAGAGAAAACAAACCAAAAAAAAAAAAAGACCTTTGCAGGAGTCAAAGAGAGGAAGTGTTTTAGAGTGGATGGAGGGATGCTGCACTGCCTTCAGGCCAGCAACTGTTAGCAGAGTTATAACACCATAACACCACATAAAACAGAAGGGCAGGGAGAGGTGGAAGAACAGGAGGAAAAATGGTGAAAAACATTTCAATGTAGAGCAAAACAGTTGAGATAAAAAAAATGAAGACAACCAAAACACTACACAAAAATCAGTGTTTTTCACCTTGGCTGGCTCTCAGTGGTGACAGTCTGATCCTGCCCTGAAAAATCTGTTGTTTTTTTGTTGTTTTTTTTCATAAACACCTCAGGTATTGACTAAAAAGTCCGTCCCAATCAGCTGGAAAACAGACATTTGGACAACTGAAGTCAGCTTGATGTCCATATTTAGCCTGACTGCTCAGCATTCATTACCTGAAATTACCTGAAATGTGAATAATGAGCGACATCCAAGCCATTTTCAGCTATTACTGCCTGCGACAGATTCGGTTCAGAGACATTAATTCATAGCCGTTTCGGTAAACTGTGCTCAGTCATGCAGCCAGTGGAGAACAACTTTTTCTTCTGCAGAGGCTCTGTTATATGCCGATTACCAGCAGAGTAATGCACAGCTATTGTGCTCTGAGCATTCAGCGGCCGTCGGGAACAATACATTTTAGTCATTAAGTTTTACAAGCTTTTCGTGCACTATTAATTTGGAATACAAAACTCCGTCTGAAATACTTTGTCTAAAAGTCAAGGCACAAGCTTTGAACACATTAACCTGGCCATTGTTGTTTTATTGTCATCTGTTATTGTTTATCTGTGATAATTGGAGACGTCATGCGCAGTAACTGTTGGAGCCACAGAGGGAGCAGAAGCAATCAGTTTAATGGCTCCCCACTCTTCCTTATCCGTCCAGAGGATTGTGTAATATTGATGCTGAGACATATTCTAATTGAATGCTTTATTCTGTGCTTCAACACCATCCCACGTGACAATGTATAGTTATTAAAAACATATTTGCATGACTTGTGATAGACTGCGACCTGTCAAGGGTCCCAGTTCAGAGACAGCTAGGGGGTGAGGGGTGGGGCTCCTCCCACTTTGACCATCTTCAGGACAAAGCAGTTGTAGAGACATAGACTGTATAAAGAGAACTGGACAAACCCCTTGTGACGAGTCATTTTAAAGCAAGTTTAAGGAGGTCACCATGTTCGCAAACCTGACCGTTAAAGTTTCTAGATTGCAAGATGAGTGTGAAAGATATGATGATACTTAAAAAAAGTCAGGTACGTCGCTTCAATGTAGTGTTTTTTTTCTGGGCTAACCGCCTTTAGAAAGTGTGTTGCTGGTTGTTTCTCAAAAATGCAACATCATTATTGACATTGTGAGATTTGGTTATTTTCTAGGGGGAAAGAAGGAAAAAGAATGGCTGAAGGCAGCCATGAATAACGTAATCAGTTCAGTCAGTTATGAATATTTTTACTTTGCATTTGCAAGATGTTTGTAAAGCACAGTTGGAAAAAACCCTGGCGGCTGTTGTCATGTCAGGTTACGTTGTTGCTTTTCTGACCCAGCAGTCTAGACACCCATGGGCCCAGGTCATTTTGGAAATCCAACTCCTAATGAATAAAATGACCTTTTGCTTGTCTATACATATACCATATCTATCTATCTATCTATCTATCTATCTATCTATCTATCTATCTATCTATCTATCTATCTATCTATCTATCTA
>JBAMYA010043716.1:0-13101 GCA_037176975.1 Arrhamphus sclerolepis | reverse complement strand
GTAATGTGATCCAGACTAACTGTACAGCTCAAGAGTGCCTCCTGGAGGTGCTTGGGACCAATTGCAATAACTTCAGTTTTATTGGAATTAAGGAGCAGGAAATATCCGGTCATCCAGGTCTTCACATCTTTAATGCAGGCATCTAATAAGGTTAATTGATTAGCTTCATGTAGTTGCAAGGATAAATACAGCTGAGTATCATTTGCATAGCAGTGAAAATTTATATTGTGCTTCCTAATGATTTCTCCTAAAGGAAGCATGTATAAAGAGAAAAGTGTCAGTCCAAGAACCGAACCCTGTGGTACTACACAGCTGAACCTAGTGCGACTGGAACAATCATTATTTACATGGACAAACTGAAAACGGTCAGATAAATATGCAGTTCCTCTAGTTCCAACAACTTAATCTCTATCTATTAAGAAGAATCTTGTAGTCGATGGTGTCAAAAGCTGGGCTGAGATCCAAGATGACCAGAACAGAGACAGATCCACTGTCAGAAGCCATGAGAAGGTCATTGGTGACTTTATACATGACAAATAAACATCTTGAATCTTGGATTGTAACTGTCATCTTCATACACCAGCTTTGAAATTAGATTTTTGACCTGGGTCACTCTCATTCAGTCAATCATACAATCAGATATATGCTCCGATAAACTGACAAGTTCCATAAGCGACTCCATAGAGATGTCGCTTCGTGGTAAACTAATCAATCAGCACACAGCTCATTCAGCACAACAACAATCAATAGGAGCATAGCCTGTTTAATCATTAATGAACACACCAAAATCAGCTTTTTTACATAACAGAAAACAAACATTACATACCCGATTTAGAGACCTCAGAAAACAAATTGAAACAGCCAATTAATGCAATTTATGGGATCTTTTAATAAATGCTCATATATGTCATTGCTTTTCATTTTTGACATTTTCTTATGGGCTATGCAACATAGCTAATAAATCAATCATATTTATTCGGTATCAACATATCTATGGGTCGTTGTCTTGTGAGAATTGACTTGACATATAAAATTCATTTTATCTTGACTTTTCAACATCAGCACTTTCTCTCTCTCTCTCTGTCTGTCTTCCTCCCTCTGGTGTTCCGTTTCTTATCGTTTAAACAAACACTTGTCAAGAGTATCCAATAGGCCAGACGATCAATGGCAAATGCCAATGGCTAAATTGAATTACTTCTCCTTGATTTGTAGCCTGGGACAATAGAGAGAAGAAAATATGTCATTTTGTTTCCAAGGTCAGCGACTTCCTGAATTCTTTTTATTCTTTTTCTTTTTTTCCTCCTTTTCTTTCTGGAAGGACATGCAGCTTTGAGCTGAACTACAGATGAATCAGGAAGATTACTGCTGTGTTTGACTTTGTCGTGTGTTATACCACCAAACTGATGAGGCAACTGTTATCAGTTGGTGAAATAAAAACAAGAAATAATGACATCAAATAAAACAACCAACTGCCCGTCAAAGGGTTGTAAACACTTAATTGGGATATCTTGCTTAATTTGCAGTGTCAGCACTGTCGGCTGACCTTGTTTGTCTGACCTTGTCTCTGTCCTTTGAAAGCAATTTGGCTTTTTGCTGTTTTTTTCTTTTTATTATTGTGCATGTGTGTAACACAATGTGATAAGATTTTTTTTCTGTACAGGGGTGATGAGCATCTGATTTGTCACCAAGGACATGATCAACTGAAATGTGTAGACTGGAAATCTGGAGTTTTTGGCTTGCGACACCACATTGTGCACCACCATATGTGCAGTTTGTCATCACAATGTGATCGACGTTTTCATTTTTATACAAATGAACAGTGGCTTGCTCACCGTATTGAGGAAAGCAGGAGTCATTATGCTTGACAGTTCACTGCTACATAATCCAGCACAGTACTATGGCCAAAAGTGGAGCGAGAGTTTTGTTTGTTGTGTTTTAAATAAGATGCCTCACCTGTTTATTTCAATCAAAGTGGTTTGGAAAATGTGCTCCTGGTACCCTGTATATGCACGGTTAGCTGCCTCTGTAGAACTTGTGTTGTGGTGGTTGTGTGAATCTTGTCATGCTTGTCTGCCATGAGTGGAGGAGGCCTAAAACAGTTCTCACCTATTAGTTGACAGAACTTGTCTGAGAGTGTGTTGTAGTCTCTGGCACCAACGTGTCCTTCAGATCAATGCTCTTCAACCCTGATCCTCAAGGCACACTGTCCTGCATGTTTTAGATGATTCCCTGCTCAAGCACACCTGGCTCCTTGAAGACCAGCTGATGGTCATCCAATCAAATGTGACTGAGCAGGAAACCATCGAAGACATGCAGGAGAGTGTGAGGACCAGGGTTGAAGAACATTGCTTTAGATCATGGAAATTGTGAAATGCCTCTTTGTGGACTGATGCAATAGACTGACATTGTCCAGGATGTACCTCACCTTTAACTAGCTGATGGATGGATGGGTGGATGGATGGATGGATGGATGGATGGGTGGGTGGATGGGCTGGTAGATTGATGCAATCAACATGAACAAACAAACAACAACATATAAACATATAACATATTAAATGTTGTGAACATTTTCAGCTGTAATTGCCATGAGACTGAATAAAAGAATGACATAAATAATGAATTTGCTTATTTACTTCCATGCAAACAAATAAGGTCAAACTGTCAGACTTTCATGCACAGCCTTTTTGTTTGAGTAAAGTCTAACACACAAGCTGTTTTTTTTTAAAATAGTAGTCAGCAGCATCCTGCTTAAATGAGACAACTGGTTTGAAAAATAATTCTAAGCAGCAGTTTTCTTTCTGCCAGACGCTGCCAGAGATGCATTAAAAACAAGCTCAACCTTTATAATTACAAAGCAGGTTAAGGTTTTTGTTTCTTTTCTTAGTCATGGGAAAAAATGGGCAAGATGCCTGATACTTTAAAATTCCTTAAAAAACATTGTCATCCTGTGTTTCAGTCATGTGAATAAATGAACAATGGGAGCACTCAGCTTGGGTTGCTAAGCTCAACCTTCTTTAACATTCACTTACATAAAAACTTCTAAATCAGCATAATGATGCTGCTCTTTGTACTACATAAAATAGAAATTGAAAAATGTGAGAGGGCTGTATCTGATGGAAATAACTCAAAATAAGTCACAAACTCACACTTGCCATGATTTTTTTCTGAGCCGCTCTCCGTTGTACTGATTGTCTGAGGCTGTGTCTCTTTTAAGTAAGCAAAGCAGATGATGATGTCAGTCATGCAAATGTGCCTTATAATGATGATTAGATTATGTTTAATTCAGTTCAGTCCAGCGTATGATTGCAGCGGTGAGTGGGTCCCTCCACATGTTGACTGAATCTAATTGAGTTAACCAGAGCAGTAAAACTAGAGCTAAGGCTGTCACTCTCCACATCCACATGAATGCTGAAATCACCAACTGTTATGACCTTATCTGCCTGGAGAACTAGATCTGAAATTAAATCTGAGAAATCAGAAAGATTCTGAATAAGGGCCAGAGGGACGATACACAATAGGCAGGAAAATTGATGCTTGTGACTTGGAGCCTTACATGAACAGCAGGTTTTCAAAGAAAGTATAACTGTTTTGGCCTAAAGTTGAATGATAATCTGGAATTATAAACTGCACCTACTCCACCCCCTCGGTCTGTGCTTCTAGGAATATGATAAGTGTGAGTAGGTGGAGCCGATTCACTGAGACTAATATAATCTTCTTGCTGCAGCCAAGTTTCTGTAAGACAGAGAAGGTCAAAATGATGATTCGTGATTAAATCACCGAAAGAGCTTCAGAGGAACGAGATATGATGTTTAACAACACACATTTGATCGGAATGTTCCTGTCCTCAGTCAATTACTGATTTCATTGGGAATTAAATTGGAGGGAGTCACATCGTTTTCCATAATTAGATTTAGATTTTTTAAATTTGGATGGTCTGGGGGCAGACACAGTGCTAATGGGGTAGTGGGTGGGTGACTGCTCAAACTGAAGCACAGAGAAGAGTTTCGGATTATAACTCTGCCTCCTGGAACTGGAACTTGTCAGAGTTTAAGACTACCAGGTTATGTTTGTTCAAGTGGTAATTGTATTCAAGCACATTTGAGACTGGAGTAATGTGATCGCAGGCATCAGGAGGAGGGTCAATCGTGCCTGAACACAGCATGGTACAACTTGCAGTGTGTGTGTGTTTGAGAATAAATCTATTTCATGTGGGTGGCGGTGGTACAGGATTCAAGACTGTTCGCATCTGATCAAAATCTATACTCTTTATAGTCTTTAATACATTTTACACTTGACCATGTTTTGCAGCAGCTGCTTGTACAGTTAAAGACAGTAAAGACTCCTAGCTCTAGGCCTTTAAAGCAATTGGTAAGGCTTGTCAAAAAGATATGAAATTCCTAAATTTCCTAAAAATAATGTACTTTACTTGGATGAAAAACATGTATTTGAGAGCAGTAACATTTGTTGAAAAACTAAAGTACAACGGACCATATTTTCTCAGCTCATTTTTAGTAATTTTCTGCAGATAATCTGCAGTGGACTGGTGATGTACTGGTCTGTATTTCCTTTTTTGTGCTGTGCATGATTGATCCTCCCTCCTGATGCCCCAGCTGGCGTGCACTCACATTATTCCAGTCTCAAGTGTGTGTGAATACAGTTGCTGCTTGTGCATATGTCCTGTCATCATTACAAGGCACACACACATGGCACTACATCATCATCCATATTTACTTCAAGAGCACACAGTCTCAAAGAATTAACAGAATGGAAAACAGCACGGAGAACAAGTTAATGGCAAGTGTACCCGTTTGTCATTTAAATATCAGTTTATCATTTAGCTTTTTCGCCTTCCTTAGCATCATCTGTGCAAGTTTTCATTCAAACCAGTCAGACAGGTTTTTTTCTTTTCAAACCCATTTTCTTGAGCTCACTTTTCTCATCTTCCCACAAGTATTCAGGTCCATATTTTTCTTTTTTACTTTCCTTACTGGTCCTTTCTTTCCAGTTTATGTCCTTCACCCCGTCCTCCAGGGTCGTTCTGACAATGCCTGATGCAGGTGTCAGGCTGAGGAAACTAAGCTATCCATTTCTGTGTCTAATGGAGTTACAGCTGCCCTCTTTTGACCTTTAAACACTGTGGTGGAGGACGCAGCTAGCAGCAACTACAATAGCATGACATTTTCTCCTTGCCAACTGTTTGTTCTCTGCTGGCAGATCTCATTTCAAGGTGAAAAGCTGGGTTTGACAAAGAACAGCCTTAAATGTAGGGGACTGATCGATCTGCAGAGAGATCTGGAGGTGAGCTTGTCTACACACATCCTCACACAGTGCTGGAGTTTTCATCCTGATTGTGGCCTCCGGGCTTAGCCTTTAAGCACCCCCCCAACTCCCTCCCCACCTCTTTCTGATCTCTTACTGCTTTATTTTCCCAACCAGTTTTGCTTGGAGCTATAAATGCTGCATTTGCTGCATCATTTATGAGGAGAGTAAAGGTGCCATTCACAATCTAATAGAAATTTGTTTTAGTCAAGGGAATGTTTGGTTTTAGCATCTTCTCAAATATGAATAAACAATTGAGCCTTCCCGGTGAAAATCTTTATGTTATTGATCTGAACCAGAACAAGGCAGGATGTCTTCCACCAGAACTTTCTCCTGGCTCAGCTAAGACGTGAAAATTCCAAATAGCTGGTCTCCACAGGCCCTCAAGTCTTGAACAGGTTCAATCTCTACGGCTGATTCTTCATCTGGAGGGAGGAGGGGGGCCTCGGTGTTTTCTGATGTGGAGGGAGATGATGATGGGACTGGATTAAGATCTCAAAATGAGCTTCAAGATGAGACTGTTAAAATGTGACACCAGGGAAGATGTATAGTGGTATGAAGTCTGCATGGCTGGGGGCAGGACAGGAGGAGGATGCACTTCCTCCTGAGTAAACATACTGAAAAACCTGTTTTGCTCTGTTGAGGTGTCCATCAGTCCGTTACCTCTCTTCCTTCAAGCCAGTGATCCCTTTCTTCCCTCTTCACACATCTCATACGTTGTTTGGCTTGAGTTTTCTCTTCAGCTTCGTCTTGTACGTCCCCTTTTTTCCTCTCCTATCTTTAGATGTTTGTGCATACTTAACTCTCCATCTCCCTGAAGGCTCTTTTTTCTTATACACTGGGTTTTTCAGGTAACTGGAGATCCAAGGCTTGTTACTGGGAAAGAACTTCTGAACAATGTGTTTGCAGGTGGAGAAGAAAAGGACCAGAGTATGATATGTTTTTCTGAGCTGTATGTATCTGAGATTTGGGTAGAATAGCTCCTGCTTTGACTTTCTCATGTGGAGCAGTTGAAAAACTGCTAAAATGTGGGAAGTGTAGCAGAAGAATAAGTGTTATTGAAATCTAAACGAATGGATGGATGGATGTACTTGCGTGTTTTATTTTTATTGGCTGGCAGAAACTGAGCTGATGATGTCAGATAACAGTGGGATATACGGTGCTACAAAAATTAAAACACAGGTGGACTCTCTCTGTAGATGTGGTTGGAGACAGTGATGGAGCAGCACAAAGATGGATGACAGAGGTAGATAAGACAGTGAGATGTGCTACAGCAGCTGAGGGTCAAGGAAAAGTAGGAGATTTGTTTAGCTGGGGGCACGTGAGGAAGATGCAGAGCTTGTTTCTGGTCTGAACCTGTTGAGGAACACATTCAGTTAATTGGCTCATACTTCCATCTACATAATTCTCCTTCTGCTTGAAGCTGTAGAATCTTTACTTCAGTGCAATCCCCCATTTTGAGTAAGCAAAAAATAAATAAATGAATAAAACAGGTTAGGAAATCCATCAACAAAGCCAGATCTAGAAATACATAAATATTCACAGCATTTATAGTGATGCCTTAAGATAAGCATTATTAGAATGAATAGTTTATTTTGTCTATTCTCAAAGGTAGTTATGGTCGCCTCTCAAATGCTAACTGGGATCTGGTTCCACAAGACAAGATTCTGGTAACTGAAGACTCTGCCTTCCATTCTACTTTTAAAACTCTAGGAACTACAAGTAATCCTTCAATTTGAAAACAAAGTACTCTATTGGGATGAAATGGAACTATAAGTCCTGTATGATAAGCCGGAGCAAGGCCCTTAAGGGCTTTAAATGTGAGGAGAAGAATATTAAATTATGTCCTGAATTTAATAGGAAGTCAATGAAGGGAAACAAAGATTGGGGAAAAGTGATGTCTCTTGCTAATCCTCATCAGAACTCCTCCTGCAGCATTTTAAATTGGCTGGAGACTGTTCAGTCATTTTAGGACATCCTACTAACAAGGAACTGCAGTAGTCCAGTCTTACAGTACAGCGGCAGCTCGAAAAACGTTTGGATGCTTCGTAAAATGAAATAAAAAACGAATGCAATGAAGTATATCCTACACGCCCACATTTTAAACCCAAAAGAATGTTGGAAGCTGATTTCATGAAAATGATTAGCTCATTTTGACTTTGATGGTAGTTTAACAGGATGATGTTTACCTTCGTGTAGTATCCCCTCTTCTCTTAACAGCTGTGCATAAATGTCTGGGAAGTGATGAGACCAGTTGCTGGAGTTTTAGGAGAGGATTAATGTCCTTCTAGCTACACAACATTCCTGGGCCTAGGTTGCCACTTTTTCTGTTTTGGTGATTTGGTTTAGCATTGTCTTGCTGAAATATGCAAGGCCTTCTCTGAAAGAGATGTTGTCTGCAGCATGTTGGTCTAAAAAACTATGTACTCTCCAGCATTTATGATGCCTTTCCAGAACAGCTGCTTCCCCTCTGCAGTCGGTCTGCTGAAATGTTCCCCAACTCTCACCCACCAACTCATAACTTCTTCCATCCATCCATCCATCATCTATACCCACTAATTCCTGTTCAGGGTCACGGGGGTCTGCTGGAGCCTATCCCAGCTCACTTTGGGCGAAAGGCAGTGGTACACCCTGGACAGGTCGCCAGTCCATCGCAGCATAACTTCTTTATTTTTATTATTTTATTTTCATCTTTTATTCGATCCTGTATAAAATCTGTATATAGGACTATCGTTTTTCACTTTTTGCTTACTTTGTTTTTTGCACCAACACAAACACCATAAACAAACAAACAAACAAGTAAGTAAATAAATAAATAAATAAATAAAGTAAAATGTACCTTTTCTGATTCTGGTAAAATGTTGCAGTTTTTAAATGTAATATGTTTTTAATGTTGGAAATAAAATATGGGTTGGGTTTATAAGATTTGAATACATTTGTATTCTGCTTTTATTTATATTTATTACATCATCTCAACTTCTTCTGAACTGGTGTTGTATGAAATCTATGGATTCATTTTCTACAACACTCTTAACAACACTCACTTTGTATAATATTGCAAAGATGAAAGAAGACAGTCCTAGAGACTTGTTATATATATAAACATATGTATAGCATGCTGTATAGTATATAGTGTGAGATGCCCCAAACTTATCTGAGATTAGAAAAAGGGGATTTTCATGTCTTTAAAACATGTTTTTAGTCCATTTAGTTTAAATGTCTCAATAATAATAATAATGATAAAAATAATAATTTGTTGTGCATTAACCCTCTTATACATATTCAGAACCATTAAAGACCCCGAAGAACTATCAGATTAACAGGCCTAAAGCTTGTGCTATACCAACAATTCACATCCCAAGAACTGTATGGGCTGGAAATAAAACTGGTTTTCCATTGATTGTTTTCAGCCTCCTACATTTTCCTGTTGTTTTCAAAAAAACTGAAAGTGAAAGTAAATTAAAAAAACAGTCTGAGAATGGCCCAATAAAATGTTTGGTGTGTATCTTGCAGTGTAATAATCCAAGGTTAATTTAATTTGTCATTGATAATCAGTATGACATTCTTACTCACTCAGTGTTTGAAACATTTGATTGGCAACATACAGAGAGACAGCAACGCGCTCTCATTGCATGGCAGAGCACAGTTTGTGAGGGATTGCACAGTCTGAGGTGAGGCTCAGCTTGCTTCTGCCGCGGGTTGCATGGTCCGGATGGTAGCTACTGGTAGCTAGCCTTCAGCAGGCCTCCAAATGATTGTCAGTCATGTTGCAGCAATATTTTTGACTTATTGATCTTCATGTGAGAAAAGGCTGATTCACTGAAATAAGTAGAACCAAATAATACAATGAAGAAGCACCTTTTCTCATAGTTCGGTAATTATGCTCTGTCAGTAATTTCTAAACTTGTCCATGCACCCTTGACTTCAGCTGAATGTCAGCCTGTGGTGTCAGTATGTCATCCTCCACTGCTGATCAGTTCACATTAAACAGAGATGCAATTTTTGAGGCGAGGGGACCAACTTCAGTACATCCCCCAAAAGGAAAGCACACTTTAAATGTAGCAAAGCAGAGTCTTAGAGTCGGTCAAAGTCAGACCTGACCTTTTCAATTTGCTCGATGCAGCACACACTCTGAAGTTGTTCCCTGCTTCTGCAGCTCATATGTAATGTTTTGGAAATTCCTCAAATCATAGTGCTGCAGCCTTGAAGACGGAAACATTTGAAAGCAAGAACCAAGTTGATCACATCAACTGTGCCAACCTTGTCTTTTCCTTATTAATCCAGATGAAGCTCAGATCTGTAAAAAATTATAAATCTACCAGCCACTAATCATCATTAAGTTGTTTGTATTCTACATGTTTATTGTTGGAGAAAAACTCCCTTATCTCTGGACATAGCTCTAAAAATCTCTGCAGGAATTTTTCTGTTAAGCCATTTAATGTCCAATGTCAGTGTGTAGCAAGAAGTAGTTGCTGTCAGGCTTCTTGAGATATGTATTCATGCATATGCACATTGTATGTACTGTTTGCTCTTTATTTGCATGCCAATTTCCCCCTAAAATCAATCAACAATATGACTCTTATGACTATTTAAAGGCTACTAACTTAATGGGAAAACTGGCATCTCCCTTACCTTCAAATCTTTTAGATGTCTTGTGACATGGATGTCACTTTAATCCGCAAGCAGTTTTCTAGATTTTTGTGCGTCAGGTGGTTCAAATCCGCACTTTGGACAGTGAGTGGGTCCCTGATGAAGATGTAATTTCAGCCTACCATTGGGTTGGTCAGAAAAAAGGGTTAGGGTCAGCACACACGTGTGCACGTATTAGGTGTGGAGCTGAACTCAAATATGGTATTTGGAAAGGCACAAATAACGTGTTTTTTACGAAAACTTATTTCGAACAAATACTTTAAAAAATATTTGTATTCGGGAACAAGAAAAACTTTATATCTAAAGCTGCGTTTCCTCATGAGACCACAGTGTCCGGATGAGTGAGTGAGTGACGTTCAGGAGTCGGGGAAGTGAAAAAGGTGACTGATACAGGCTGCTCCACACAGCAACAGAGAAGGCTCGACTGAGAGAAAAAAAAACAAAAATAACAAAAGAAAAACCCCACTTAACTGCAAAACTGTTTTTTTTTTTTAAATAAATTTTTGTACATTAACTAGATTCCGGAGGCAGTTTATAACTCTCAGGAAGCGGAGTTTGATTGGGAGATTATTCCATTACGCTGCATTATTGACGTCTGCAGTCGAGTGCTCTCATGTTCGCTCTGTTTACGTAGCTCTGTTAGCTTGCTAATTCAGACAATAGGCTGTTGAAAGTAATGTTAACGTTTGCTCAAAAAAGTTAAAACAATGCTTGTGTAGTTGTGTCGAATTGTATGCACTTGTGGGAGTTATATGGAACGTTTAACTTACTCTGTCTTTTGCAGACAGTAAGATCTAGGATGTAGGGTGTAGGATGTAGGATGTAGGCTATAAGGCTAGTTAACCTCAGCATAGCTTCCTGTCACTCATTAACTTAGCTGAAACTCCCCAAATGCAGGGTGGTGGAATCATAATGTTCACAATGGTATTTCATTGTTGGTTTAACCATGGATAAGCTAATGGCTGTAAACTGGATTTTTACGCCTATTTTGAATTTTACTCGAATACAAATACAAATACAAATACTCCCCCCCCTCAACAAATACAAATACAGATACAAATACCGGCTGCTTTGCACAACCCTAACTACAACAATGCTAACTTTAGTCATCAGTGCATTAGCACATTTGCAACAACCTGCTAACGACACGATGAAGATTAATTTAGAGCCTGAAGTAAATTCAGATTTATTTCGGTTGTAGCTGCAATTCAATGTATGTTGAATTACAGCAAAAATTAATCAATATTAATAAATTAATTATCTACCAATTTCACATCGTGCAATGCAAGAGCGTAGAATTAGCATGGATGGTGGGATGTGTCCCCACCAATATCCACCAATTACTAAAGTACCCCCACCAATAATTTTGACCCTCTTCCACAAAAACAAAAAAAAACATCCTATTTATGTCACTTTAATGTGGACATGCACAAAGGGTTAAATTGCGCTCTCCACTTGAGACCACCTCCCAAAGACATGTGGTCATTGTGATTAGCTGTACCTCTCGATGCTACGCCTTTGGTGCAATGTGACTTGGAATTAGAAGATTTAATGCCCAAGTATTTTGGTATTTCTACCTTCTAGAACTTCTTCTACTTTCCCCAGTGTTGCTGGTGGCCTCTTGGGAGCCTCAATGATTGAATTTTCTCCTCATCCTGTCTTCAACTTTGAAGGGTTGTCTTGATCTCTGATCTTTATTGGAAAAACTCAGCGTCTGAAAAGCAGTCACACAGCTCCAATCGTCCTGGTCATTCAGGCGTCCCTCTAGCAACTCTACCAGTTGTTCAATTTGTTGTGAAGATAGTCAGTGAGGGAGATTAATGTTCAGTTATTCTGTCCTGTGAGTATTGGTGCTGTTGTGAGTTTGAACAAACAGTATCTGTGGATTTCCTCTGGAAGTGAACTGTTGCTTCATCTGCTTTGTGGAGGTTTTTTGTCCCACATATCTGGCCCGTCACCAGCTGGCTGTTTGGTTCTGCGGGTAGCTGCTCTTTAAATCTTTGTAAACAACAGCTGGTGGGAACCGCAGCAAAGACAGTTTGTGAAACTGTTGAGACTGTGGGATTTCATAAGAATAAATGAATGAATTACTTTGAAATTTGTGTTTGTTTGGTTTGTTCAGTTCTTACGGGAAGAATCTGATTTTCTTGAGTTGCATCTTTTGCTGATGGTTAAATAGGAAAAGGAGACAAAAGACTCTTCTATGTCAGCAGAGAGACCTGCTGGAATCTGAATGTAATAAAAATTAATTACAGTCAGAGTAGCAGAATAGAAATATCTGTCAGCTGTCCATTCAGTTAGTCATTCCTAGTTTTAGTTCTCCTTGTTAAACACTTAAACTACTGAATTCAAAAAGTAACTATTGGTACCTAATGTGGCTTAAACACAACAGAAGCTGACCATATTGTTTCTGAAACTGCTATAAAAATAGTTTGTCTACCATTAATGTATATAATTTTCTCTACGCTGTAATTTTTTGGGATTTAAAAAAAAGAAAAAGAAAAAACGTTTTTTCAGGGATCAGTAACAAAAACTTAAAGGACACCCGGTCTTCCTTCTGGATGGTGGTTTTTGACAGTGTTCTACGGCACATTCAGTAATCTGATATTTTTATATCCGTCTTCTGATTGTTTTTTTTGTTTGTTTGTTGTTTTTACATTACATTTAGCAGACAATTTCATCCAAAGTGACTTACAACAGAGGAAACAGAATCAAGCCACAGTAACATAGTAAATTACAAAGTAAGTGGAGTTAAATCAGTTTTCAGGTGAGTGCATACAGGTCAGTGCAACTCGGATATGATACAAGTGCAGGTATTCTTGGAAGAGGAGAGTTTTCAAGAGCTTCTTGGACATAGAGAGGGATGACTTCTCTGATAGCTACTGGAAAACAACCACTGATCCTCCACTGATGACTGACTTGTGTGAAGAGAGGACAAGGCCAATCAATGTTCTTGTGATGACTGCAATGCACAAGAAGTTGTGTAAGCCAGTGGTCTTCAATCCTGGTCCTCAGGGCCCACTGTCCTGCATGTTTTAGATGTTTCCCTGCCTCTTCACACCTGATTGGATGGCTATCAGCTTGTCTTGAAGGTCTGCACAAGTCTGTCAATGACCCACTGATTACAGCCAG
>JBAMYA010043715.1:0-13102 GCA_037176975.1 Arrhamphus sclerolepis | reverse complement strand
AAGAAAGTGTAGCCTGTCCAGCCTTCCTAATTCTTTTCCTCTTGGGCTTTTTCTTTGTCCACTTTTAAAACACATCTGAAAACCTACTTTTACCCACTGGCTTTCAACCCAGCATGAGACATTGATTTGATTTTACTTTTCTTGTTTGTGATTATTAAGTTATTTATTTATCTTGTTTTTTTTTAGCATCTTTTTATACCTGTTTTAGCTGTCTTGCATTGTCTTGTCTCTATGTCTTATGTTTTAAAATTGTACTCCCCATGTACAGCACTTTGTTTCAACTGTGGTTGTGTGAAAGTGCTTTTTAAATAAAGATGGTATGGTTTGGTACTTTGATCGGTACCGCTAGCGCTAACCCTAACCTACACTCAGGGAAGCCATCTTTGATTGCCAACTTGGGGGTAGTGAGGATTCCCCGACTTTCTGACTTGGAATTCTGACTTCACAAGGCATTCCAGTAAAAATTTCCCATTCACATATCCGAAATTCTAACTTCCCAGTAGAAATGGAACACAGCACAACAGTTCCGGTGGTTTTTGTGCTCACTGCAACATGCTTTTGCATTTAGATGGGACCGTAGGGTTGAAGTGCTTCGGTGGTATGCAAACTGTTTTTTGCACAACTTGTGCAAAACCGCACTTTTATCAGGGCTTCCATCAGTTTATATATTTTTTTAATTAAATTTGCCTTTCATCATTCTTAGCAACACGCTTCACCCGATTCCTCCTGTAATCAGTGTACCAGTAAATAGTGCACTGACAAAGGTTCAGCTTGTATGGAATGTAAACTGAAATTAAATGTGTTAATTTTTTTGTAACAAATTAATCGTAATTAATGCGTACACGCATATGTATGTACATATATATATGTATATGTATTTTTTTTCTCATTCCAGAATTCCAAACTTTATACATATTAACAAGATTGCCAACAGACAACAAAAGTTTTAAGATATTTTTCTATTTTGCATAGGACAGCCCCTGAAATAACTCATGGATGAGGTAATATTAAAGCTCTGCCGTGGAACTAATCAGTATTAATGAAATTCTTTTGGCTGAATGCCCACCAGCTCTTCCGGGCACAGTCCACAATGGCAATTCAGTGATGGCTGGGAAACGTGGTGGGCCTTGCTGTAATAGTGGCTTCTTACCCAAAAGACACTTTAAAAGAAAAAAAAAAAAAGTAGCACAATGAGAGAGTGCACTGAAGTTCATTTGTTCCACTTCTTCATGTTTGGCGATCTGTGTGACACAAACTGTGCTTCGTGGCAGAGTGGGTCTCAGATTTGTTTCACTCCGAGGGGGATGATAGAATTTCCCAGCTGCAAATCTTTAATTTAATGTGCCAAGTTGGAAAAACAACACAAAACCCTGACACTCAAACACACGTAAATCAAAATTTAAGTTGCAACTTTTTGTCATAAGCCTAAAAATGCAGATGAGCTCATGTTTGATGGTGAAGTGGTGCAGCTCAATGGTTTCTTGCAGAAAACACCCACAAATCTCTGGCTGTATCATACATTATGTCATATTAGGACACAACTATAATTACACAATCCTGTCATTTACACAGGGATGGGTTTCTCTGAACTTGGTGCGTGGCAGTGAGCGGATTAGTGTTCTCATTATTTTTTTCCTTAATGAACCGTTTACAACATAAAAGTAAATAAATAAATAAATAAGAAGTTTTTGTCAATCCTGCAAAACCACAGTAAATGGAACGAGGTGAGAAATCACAGCTTTTGGCACCAACATGATTAGATTTCTTAGTGAGACACTTAGTAAGACACTTTCTTAGTAAGACAAGCTGCCTGTGGCTGTTCGCAACGATGTAAAACGATGATCCACAAGATCTGCAGTTAAAGACTGTGAATACATCTTCAGCTATGAAAGAGAAAAAAAAGCCAACACCAATGAAAACATGCTGAATGATTCCCAGTGTTAATCTTGAGAGTAAAAAGTGTCTGTCATGAAGTTCAGTCCAGATGTTTAAGCACTGGAGTGTGTTTTAATGACAATACAAAGATTAAGTGAAAACTCTGTTTGCTTGACAAGACTATAACTTATCCAGTCAAGATGTTATCAATTTTAATTAAGTATAACGACTTTAAATTGGTCGAAATGTACATACTGGATCCTTGCCAGGCTGATTTCATCGTGTCTTATTAATCTTTTGACATTTTGCTCCATCTCAGTTCACATTAGTTCATGTGGTGTGTGCATGTTGTCCATGCTGACAGAGTGTGTGTTTTTATAGGGGTATTTGGTAACGCTCCTGCTTTGTGTTGCTTTTCTTTTTCTTTTTTTTTTTAAACTTCCCCTGCAGCAAAAGCCTGCATGATTGTCTGGCATACATACTTTAAGGTGGATGTGAAAAATGGATGAAAAGGCCCCTGAAGCCTGGGCCAAAACCTGAAAGCTTTAAAATGTTGTTGAAAATGTAGCCTTGGGCTCAGAGCTGTGTTATCCAATCCCTTTCAACAGATGAACCTTTTTTACTAGACTCAGCTGGACCCAGACGGTTTGGCTTCTGGCTGCACTTACATATACCTTTTTGCTTCCTTATATGTTTGCATGGCCCAAACATTAAAATATTTGTCTCTTGAGCAACACCACATTCAGAGAGGAAGTATTGGAGAGATGGATGTAGCACTGACTGTTAATACATACTGCATGACTAAAGCTAGAAGTGCAGATAACTCCAGTGGACAGGCAGTTCCCACCTCTCTCTGTCTCTCTGATGGAATTATGCGTCTCCTTGCGCTATATTTAACCCTCTGACAATTGTACCTCCAGTCTGTCTGGTTCAGGAGGTCCAGGCTGTCTCACAGCAAAATAAGGGCCCTTTTTTCAGATGGTTAAAGATGTGTGGTTGGAGTGAAAGACATAAAAGGGATAGTGTGACAGAAATTAAAACATGCGTGGGAGAGCGGCGGCGAGTTGGTGCCAACTGCTCTGGAAGTTTCACATTGCTGCCCGTAGTTTCTGCTGGAACATGTCACTGCTTTTTGTAACAGTATTGTTGCAGTGCAGAGGAATGCTTGTGCCATTAGGAAGACTTAAAAGACAGGAAGAAAGGAAGCAAAGTGAAGGAAGTAAGAAGGGAATGCGTAATGCGTCAAAGAAAGACAAGAAGCAGACAGGGAAAAAACTACGGAGATCTCTTTTAAGTCAATATTTGTTCCCATTCTGAACTGTTCTGCTTTTCTCTGTTTTGGCTGGTTCTCCTGGCTTTGTTTTCTAATTTCCTTACTTTATTTATTTTTTTTAATTTTCATGGAACTTTCAGAACAATAGCTCTGACCAGAAACTGCTTCTTAAAACATGGTTTCTTTAAAAAAAAACAAAAAAAAAACAACAGAAAAACACGAGAGATCAGAGATGTGTTGCACATGTTCACAAGCTCCAATAGATGCTGTAAGTCTACCTGGCAACTCAACGGAGGTCACGCTGGCTATTTATATTCTTTTGGGTAAACAAAAGAGCTGAGAGGATATTCCTCATATATAATGTATACTTTGAACATCTTTCGCAAGGCTATCAGGAATAAATATTGAGTGCAAAGTGAAATAAATCTCCCGCCAGACTACTTTTTGTCGTTTCCCTGCTAACTAAGGTCAATGGTCTGCGCATCTTTAGCAGAGTGGATTCTTTGACATAAACAAAAAAGACATGTCAGCACAAATTCTAAGCACACAACATTCTTTTATAGTGCAATAAATTTGACTTTCTGTTTTGATTTCATGCTCACAGTTCAGTATAAACAGTTAGAGGGGAGATAAGATCAGGAGTACATACAGTACATCTTTCAAAGCTGCTCAAGTGATGAAATGATTACAGAACATTTAGCTCGCTTTGGAATAATGATGTTAAATTAATAGGATACATATGGCAACTTGGTTTTCATTTAATTAGGTTTATGAGAAAAACAAATCCCTTTTGTGAACACGATTTTTTAAGATATCTCAATAAGAAAAACTCATGGGACCGAAAACAGCTTTATTTGTGAACATTGTTGAGGTTTTTCGTTCGGGTTGCATTGTGGGGAAAAGTCTGTTTGTGTTGCAGCAGATGATAAATATACACAGATCTGCCACAACAGTACAACAATCTGCCCCACTATTGTGTAGGTCCAGCTGATGTCAACTTAAGAGCTCTGAAGGATCGGGGCACGCATGTTAGACCTCTAGATGGATGATGGGAGACTGCGGTCTCACAAGTACCAGGAACACTGGCAGAAGATTCTCTGGGTTCTGTTAATTGTGGGCTAGAATCTCCATGAACAAGCTTTGTTCCAGCAAATGCTGCAGATGCTATATCAAGCTGAAATCTGGAGAGTCAGGACAGCGCTTTGAGCTCTTTCTTCCATCCTCATAAATACCATAAACGTTTCCCAGAGGAATGCTGTATCCGGATGATCAGTGTCACTCATTTCATCTGTTAGTAGTTTCAGTGTGGCTGATTGGTGGATTATGTCAGAGGACGTTCTTGAAGATAACCCCACATGCGATGAAACCTGTTTTCTTTTCAGCGCCCCTCATTCTGAATTCCCACACAAGATTTATTGCTCGTCTGAGATCTGAGCATCTGTGTGGTCAGGCTGACGGCGTCTCATGATCAGTTGCTTTCTCTTTTTTAAATCTCTTTTTAATGATTTTCAAAACAAAGCTCAGCCTGAGCTTCATCACAAGGCCAAACAAAACATGAAAAGGATCCAGGTGGCTGCACTGATCAATATGAAAGTCCAAGAAAACAAATGCTAGGGTTGTGATTTTCCATTCTTGTGTTTAGACTCTTTCCTTATTGACAAAAATACAAAAAAATAAAAAATACACTCCATCCAAAAGACTAAAGACGGGCACCCAAAAAAAAAAAAAAATCTAGACGCTCTACCAATAAGAACTTTCAACTTTTTTCAACTTCAACTTTTTAATTATATTCCATAAACCAACAAGTGTTTTTTTTTTAACAGATAAACTCAGCAGTGTTGCAAACATCTTATCAAAAAGCAGATGCATTCAGATCACGCCACACAGTGACTGTTTGTAACACGTGAAATCATCATAATAAAACATCCTGTACAAATGTATCAGCGTCACCCCTCAGTTACAACTCTGAGTCCTTTAATACAAACAAAACTACCAGTGTTGAAAAGCTAAACATGAAATAACAGAGCTGAGTGTCATTACACCCCATAAGGAACTTAAATTAAGGCTTTGTCTACTGCTAATATAGGCTTTTGAGCTACTGTGAATGTCTCTAATTTATATCTGAGAAGTAATGGATAGAATGTTGCATGTGAAGTCTTTTATAACCAGGTATAACCGTACTCACAGGATCACAAATCATACTGTAGTTGAGCCAAAACAACAGCTTAGTGCTGTATGAAACCACAAACTGGAATGAATATTATGCTCCATAAAAGGGGGCTATGCTGCGAAAATGGAGAGATCAAGTATTAAGGTTTAAATCCAAAGTAAATTAGACATTATTGTAGTTGCTGATATGGAACCACTTTCTTTTCTTTTTTTAAATAGAAGATTTCACAGCTACATTGCACGTACGTCTGGCTACTGTAACACAGAGATACAGATGTGAATGAGCACAGAGAAAAGAAGAATAAGGGATCATTTCTAGTTGTGCAAAGCTTTTACTGAGTCAACATCAGTCAGGATTTGGGGTATTCAGAAAACACAGACCAGCTTGCATTAGATTCCTCAAGCAAGGACGGGACCAATAACAAAACCGGGAGCATAAACTATAGCTACACTGGATGATCTTTATTATTTTAACACTTAGTCTCAAACCACCTCAGTGCTAAGTCTATGCTAAGCCCAAAGCTAAGCTCACATTTTAAATGTCACAACAAGCATTAGTTTAGCTGATCTGCAGTTAAATGAGCTGGAAAGCAGCCGTATGATCAAAGGCTGTATAAAAAGAACTGGACAAACCCCTGTGACATCAATCTTAAGTGAAGACTTTTTTTTTTGTCTCCCTTCACAGTTGTTACAGATGCATGTTCTGCACTGCAGAAATATATGTATCTCCATTTCTGTTTTTGTAAAAAACAATCTTGATGTCTCACACACAAGTCCACTAAAAGAGATGGAGAAAGACTTTGACGCTGGCCAAAGAAAATGGCTTCCTTCCGTGTGATGAGTGCTCCGCTGGTTTGTGAGGTTGTGAAGCTTGCAAAGCAGAGTGAGCCCAGTTTCTGAGCAACTTGAAGTGTTTATCTTTAAAGTGGACTAAATGTTTATATTTCACAAAATTCTTTCCACGTAGCTAAACCTCAGCTTCTTGGTTTGTATCTCTTTCTGCCTCTGGTTTGCTTATGATTCACAATGTGGGTCAGCTATGTTTTGTGTGTCAAGTGCTTCCGCACCAAATCCATTTTCACGTTAATTTTTCCAAACACAAGGTACGATGAATGTTATGGGCTTGTCAGTTTCCCAACGCTTAGCACTGACCACTATTATACACAGTCATTGGCACTGACGCAGTACGGTGCTTTAATAAAACAATTGGTGCAGGAGTTAATGTTTTATTGGCATCTCCTAGTCTCTTTCCTTCTTTTCTCGAGACTTGATTCTTTTCCTCATCTTGATTTCTCTGCTATTGTCTGCCATGCTGCTGATACAGTAGTACAGGAAGCCCCAAATAAGATCATATCACATTTCAAAAGAAACATGAATTTAATCAATATTTAAACTATTTCCCCTGCTTCCTGTTTGTGTGTGTGGAATGTTTATTATTGTCGTTTTCAGTCCTTTCCAAACCATCTGCGTGGCCATAATTCAGTCTTTAGCTATGGTAGATGTTGGCGCCTCAACTATGCAGACTCCCACGACCTGGGTGGAAACTGTATTGCTGCATGATGGAGAGTCAATAAGTTCAGAGTTGTCTCTAATAACTGATGCATTATGTATGACTACTGCTAAAACAACACACACACATACAAATAAATAAATTGCATGTGAATAAATGTCTGCTATCACTGTCTCATGCAATTTCATAATACCATTTTGTACTTTATGCTCTTGTGTCCCATCTCCCATTAATGCAAGAAGTGGCCCTGCCCAGATGAGTTTTTCCAGTTTTTCCTTTTAATCAGTCTATGCTGTTAACCCTTTGATGCACCCAAGAGCATTTTTGTGTTAGTAGCCTTTAACTTACAGAATATTTTATCCTTTTTTTTTCCAGGCACATCATTGATGATATATGAAAGGTTGAGCACTTTTGAGTGTTCTTATTTTTATTGTTGTAAACAATGTGGACTAAACTACTCACGTTAAAGACCATAAGCACAAAAATGTGCACATTGAAATCCATTCAGCTCACTATTATTGATCTTGCTCTAATAAAAGTATAAAACATGCATCATCAAATTTCTCCACTTCATATGAGGCCTGGGGCTTCAAGTTTGTGTTCTGAGGGATTTACTTTCCAGTAACATTATTTTTTTTATCATGTACTGCACATGGAGAAATAAAATAAAATGAAAAAAGAAAAATAGTGATTTGAATGGAATCCTATGGACATATAAATCGAGGGGTCTTCAACGTATTTGACATTGAGCAAAAAAATAATGCATAGAAATAAATGTTGCTAATCTTTCACATAAATCAGGCTGCAAAAATCAAACCATAAATAATCCAGTTTGCATAAGTAGGTTGCAGATCTATCAGTTATGATAGACCATGAAATGAGTTGCATCTTGACAAAAACTTGGATATTCAAGGGATCAAAATTCAAATTTTTTTCCTCCAATCACTTGCTACCAATATACTCAAGTATTTAAAATATTAAAAAAAAAGGAATATCACTGAATTATTTATTTTATTTAACTTTTGTCTTACCACCATGTCCTTCAGATATATATTTTTTTAAACAGGAAAAACTGGACAAAAGACACTTATGATAAATATGCAAACAAGCGCCTAGAGATGACTTGTTGTAAATAGGCGCTATATAAATAAATTGAATTGAATTCAAACAAGTAAACAAATAAATAAGCTATAATAAGACAAAATAACGATTTTATATATATATATACACACATATATATATACACACACACACATATATATATATATATACACATACGTGTGTGTATGTATATATGACTGTAAAACTATGAGATTAAGGGCCTTGTTTTATTTGGAATTTTTCTTTCAAAAATACTGAACTAAAGACAAGACAACATTTTTGCAATGCACTTTTCTTTTTATTTAGAACCTAGAAAAAAAAGGAGCAAATATTAAAACCCAGAACAAAATTGTGTCTGGGCAGAACAATAAGTTAAATACAAGAAGATAAATTGTGACAAAGAAAACTTAAAAGGCAGAAAATGCAAAAACGAAAAACAAAAAAAAACCAAACAAACAAAAAAAAACAACAAAAAAAACAAAAACATGTGACAAGTGTTATATAGTGTTAAAGCAATCCCAAGGAAACAAATATGTACAATACCAAAGGGAAAAAAAAAAAAAAACATGATGGCATTCAAATTTTCACATAATTTACAAGAGTACTAATATGGATGGTCTACCAGCAGCTACAAATCACTGTTCAGGAACTGGAAAAGAAAATCTGAATATCATTACTGCAAGTCACTTTTATTTCAAATTATAATGCAATTCAAAAATAAAAAAAAAAAGAGGAGGAGAAGCAAAAAACATAACTCTTCTCGACCCAGTTCACGCCGCTGTTCACAACAAGCTGAGACTGACGGCGACATGATGAGACATTTTTTCTTCCTACAGAAAGAGTTTCTGTGAGGAAAGGAGATTACATGCCATCTAACTGATTTCTTTCTCACAGCCTCCTTTTCCTCCGAGGAAATGCAGAAATGTGTTTAATTTATTTCATGGCCTTGGCTCTGACCAGACATACAAATTCATCACAGGAAAGGAATAAAAACGACGCGTACTTCCAACTCCTGCCTTTTTCCCCTCTTCTAGGGAGACGTTGATCCAAACGTTTTTCATGTGCTGTATAACGAGTTTTCAGAGAGAGAGGGAGGGGAAAAAAATCCAATTTCCATGGCTGTCACCTGTGTTAAAGGCACATAGCCATTTCTAAAACCAGTCGTGAGAAGCAGAGTATATTAATGGCAACCTAGGAAGTTTTACAAATGCCCAATGCTCCGGATTTTCTAAGCTCTGGTTTTTGTGAGCAGGAATTCTTCAGTGTGAAAGCTGAAATTCCTCCTTCAGACAGGTGTGTGAGCCAGATATTTGATTAGAATACCGTTTCCTGTTTAAGATGTCAGAAATCTATGCATTAGTTCCTGTTTTTTTTTCCCCTTTATGCTCTAATTTCCTGTAATTTGCAGTTCATACATCTGGGAGAAATTCAACAACATGATCATCAACAATTTCTCTGTGGTTCAATCATGCAATGATATGGTTTTTCAGAAGACAGTGCATGATGTGCTTGCATTATAGAAAGTCATTTACTCGAAGCTGTAATTCTGTAAAACTGGTCTCCAAACATACTGAAGCACATTTCAGACTCAACTAAAATGAGGGTGGGCTGTAGTGGTCTGAAACAGAGGCAGAATTGTCCCCAGTTTTGCCACATAGTAAAAGTCTGAAGAGAGAATTGCGCGGAAATTAGAAATACACGAGTCCAGTCAACATGAGTAAAATGCCTAAATGTAGTATTGCTGGAAGAAGAAAAAAAAATAAAGATAACTCGACCCTTAACCAAGACTTCAACAAAAGAGTATACTTAACAAAACTTTGCAAAAATGTAGGCTGGCAAATTGTAGCAAGGTGTCTTCTTTTAAAGCTAGATCCAAAAAAACAAACAAACAAAAGAAAAAAAAAAAACGAATCCCAGTGGGTTCAAAGATGAACCCCGTCTGCACAGTTCATCACTGCAGCCCCAGCAATCATCAATTTTAAGGCTCGAGGAAGACATCAGACATGTTATTTGTAAATAACATGACTGATTTGTGGACTGTTAGAGAAGCAGACAGCTGGAGTAGTCATTAACATCTCATTGGGCTTGCTTCTGCTTTTTATAATCTGCACTCGTCTTATTTCGTAATGGCGTGGATTAATCTGCTAAAATGTGCTTGTGATTTCAACGTGCGTATAAATTCTTTTTCAGAGTTTTCAGACTATGACCTTGCAATGGTTCAGTATTTTTCTTGGATCTCGAGTTCCATGTAAACAGAACGGATGAGAGATGATGCTTTTCCGAATGGGAAACAGTATAGATATGCAGTTTCGTATCTGCTTTTCAATAGTTTGGCATTTTGGGAGGCTCATCAGCTCTGAGCCTGAATCTGTCCACATATTTCCATATGCTTCATATACAATGTATTTCTCAAGTCTGTCAGTGCGGAAGTACTGATCTGGGATCGCTCAAAATTCATATCAGTATCCCAAAAGACAAAACCGATCCAAGATCAGCAGTCCAACGTGACAGAGCCCAGTCAGTGTTGGTTAGAATACTCAGTAGCCCCATTCTACCATATACTGGTTCCCCAGTTACATTACAAAAACGCTAGTCTCTTCACCTTAGACCAACTCCACCTTGGAGTTGGGGTACACAGCAACAACGTCGTAGCCTTCAGGGGGCTGGACGCGGGCCTTGGCGTGGGTCTCACAGTACAGATTGTCCTCGATAAAGAAGTAACCCCGTTGCTTAAGGTTGATGCCGCAGTCGTCACACATGAAGCAATCAGGGTGGTAGAGCTTGTCCCGGGCCTTTACAATTGTGCCACTGCACAGAGAAGTGAAAGGAGTCAGAAGTTATATGGGTTTCTGTGCTTACAGTGCAAAAAAAAGAAGAAAAGATGTAGATAAATAAATGTCTTTAACTGAACAGCTCTTCCTTTTTTAATGATGAATACTGCAGCTGTATGCATTTGGTGTATCTGCAGAGCATAGTAGTTGGTTAAAGCAACACAACGGAACTTGAAACCCCCTCTTCAAACAAAGTTTCTAAAATTAAATCTCTCATGAGAGATAGTGGAACATCATCGATTTGAATCAAGGATTAAAATGCCTGAATGGAACTTCTGCACCGATAAGCAAAAGGCACCATGCAGACTGCCTTAAAAAGCTTGGAAAGGACAAACGTAATGGTGATGGTGGCATGATGTAACTCGTTGCTGCTAATTCTTTTTCCTTGATCTATGCAAATCAGCCCCGTTTTATAGCCACTGTAACTCTGCAGGTACGAATATGTTTCTTTATGACTCATTTCCTGGGTAAGTTTTCATGGAACACTTTATGAAAGAGCATTCAGCTGGGGGAACATAAATGTCACACCTGGGAACTGAACGCTTCTTATTTATTTTGCTGGCTGCCTGTCGATAAGCATGCGTGACTTTTACTCAGTCACACAAAGACAGCTGCTGTAAAAGATCTTTGAATATTTATTTGCTGCCCCCAATAAGATTTTCCTTTCTGGAATAGGGATCTGGGCCACTGATCATTGATATGTAATCCTGCTTTTTCTTTTTTTTTTTTTTTAAAACCACCTTTCCAATGAAACCACACCATGTGCTGGATAAACTCTTAGCACAGTGCTCTATACATGCTCAAAAAAGCTGTAAAATGCCCCGATTCTATGACGTTCTAAATGTGCCCTGCAAGCCCCCACAATGCTCTCTTGTTCACAAAGTCACTTAGCTTATGACATCACTGTTTACCTGCAGCTGGTTTTATAGAGAGGGGGGGGGGGGGCTTGTGATTACTTTGGCAAAAGATCTGCGTGTATGAACGTTTACGCACCTATGTGCAAGTGTGCAGTCATGTGTACAGAGCGCATGGGAAAGGGTGCGACTCTGATTAATGATTAAAATGAGATTTCTTAGAACTTTTGGCCTGTCAGTGCAGGTCGGGTGGTGTAAGTTAGCTTCTTTGTTTCAGAGCGGGGGACAACCTTAGCTCACCTCCGCGTTTACATTCTGAAGTTTACGGCCACTGGGACGATGGTAAAATAAGTGAGAGGAATCTAAATTCCAGATGCAGTTAGAGAGCTTTAACAGCAACTTGTTCACCTAATTGTATCAACTAGAAATCATTTTTTTGTTGTTGTATGCAATGAATTAAATTAAAACAACAACAAAAAACATAAAATTGATCATATACTTCTGCCATTTACTTAATTTCCATAACGAGGATTTGTGCAATACTTACACAATGCCATTACAGCAGCGTGTGCACTGGGGCAGCTTCTGAAGACCAGGCATGGGACTGGGAATGGGGCTTCCCAGTTTGGGGATTGGAGACCTGACTGGAGACTTCAAGCTTCTCATTCTCTCTGTTGGTGAAACACCTACAAGAGCCAATAAAAGCAGAAAATGAAAACAGGAGCTTCAAAATGCCAAAAATAGATCAGACATCTTAAAAAGAAAGGCTGCAAGCTATTAGCCTAGCATAAATCATCAAATGCAGTCACAAACAATTTAAGATCTCTATTCAATCAAACGTGTTTATGAAACACTGGAGGAATGTAAGAAATGAAAATGCCCCACAGAGGAGAGCTGCCACATGAGATTCAAACCCATCTAGGCAGAGAGAACATGGCAGCAAAGAAGAGAACGTGTGTCATTGATTTATAAATCAGATGTTTGTTAGGTTTTTCTAGAAGGTTATAAAACTTGAAAGCATTCCTAAATGTTTGTGTAAGGCACATGAACCTGTTTGCATTCCAACTGCTACCTGAAACAGGGACGACAATGTGGTAATGTCGTAACAGCCAGTACAGCAGCGACTAGTCACCCCATCATAACCACTATCCACACACCCCACATAACACTCCACATCTGACCTGAACACGAGTGTTCAGTCTGCAGAGGTAAACGGCTCTAACAGAAGTTTTTTTTTTTAATAAACCATCATGCTCCATCCTGAGCAAAACAACTCAAGATAAACAAATGGCATGTTGATGTTTCTGAAAGCTGAGTTCACGATTCTCACTATCTCGCTGCTTTGTTTTTGCAAACAGGATGTTGACACTTCAACCTCTGTATTGCTTCTTTTTTTTCACATTTTGGAAAGATCTCAGATCTTGTTTTAAGCTTTTTTTGTGATTATGTTCTTTATAATAATGGCTCAACATGAACTGAGTGATGAAAC
>JBAMYA010043714.1:0-13102 GCA_037176975.1 Arrhamphus sclerolepis | reverse complement strand
CTGGACACTGTGGTCTCATGAGGAAACGCAGCTTTGGATAGAAAGTTTTTCTTGTTCCCGAATACAAATATTTTTTTAAAGTATTCGTTCGAAATAAGTATTTGTAAAAACCACGTTATTTGTGCCTTTCCGAATACCGTATTCGGGTTCAGCTCCACCCCTACTCTGTACATGTCCAAACCATCTCAGTCTGGCCTCTCTGACGTTCTCTCCAGAACATCTAACATGTCCTGTCCCTCTGATGTCCTCAATCCTGATCCCCGTCACTCCCAAAGAGCATTTTAACTTCTGCTACCTGCAACTCTGCCTCCTGTCTGTCTTCAGGTCCCTAAACCAGAAACATCTCTGCTCTGACTCCACTTCCACACCAGCAGAACGTTTCTCCAACCATTCCAGCCTACATCAACACATCTTCACCTCTTTTCCGTTTTCAATGTTTTGTCCAAAATTGCAAATCTTTGTTATAGAAAAAAAGTTAATCTTGAGTTTGACAGATGTGTTCTACACAATCAGGATAAAGTGATGAAGGAGTTTATAGATATGAGCTCACAGATATTCAGGAAACTGAATGTTCGCGCAGTGAAATTTTAGGGACAAATGGAATCAAATAATCCAATGTCCATTTTCCTGTAGTCTCATGACAGTAATTTAATTGACGTGAAATATAGATGGAGATATTTAACCTTGTTTACGTGAACAGATTCAGCAGAGACTCCCAGCCCACCAGACCTATGCTTGTGTTTTTGTTTTGTTTATTTCTAAATAGAGTTAATTTGACAGGGAGGAAACCTGGAAGACGCGTGTGGTTCTCAGCTTCAACAGTAGAGGCAACCAAGGACTCTATTTGTAAGACTTTACACAGACTCCTGTGAAGCCTGAGGAAAAGAGGCAAAAGCATATTAGCAGACTTTTAAGCAATAACTAAACACGCTGAGCTTTGCTGAAGTGCAGTCACTCCTGAGTCCTGTTTTCACTACTAGCTGATGAAAACCAGAGGAAAACCAGAGGAAAACCAGAGGAACACCAAAGGCCGCTGTGGTCTGACACTGTCAGATAAGTGCAGTCATGCTAGCTGATCACCTGTTCTCCATCTTACCCTGTCTCCTGCACCTCCCTCCGTCACATCAACCAACTGCACGTCCTCTTTTTCGCCTCCTCTTTGCTCCTACGCTCATCTTTATCCGCAGCTTCGTCTTACCAACACACAAGGACGTCCATCATTGGTGGGGACACATAAATCCCCTCTGATAACATGATGAAGGGCATCGCAGTGAGTTTACATCAGCTGGCGGTCCCATTCTGTGTTTTTATTCCTTTCTGAATATAACAATGGTACCTCAGTGGGGTCATGCTGTGGATTTCTGTGATTGACATGGGATTGGGATCTGGGATTAGGTTTGGCTTATTTCCAATGTCCAGAATATCTCCACTTGTTCCCCGTTCTTCAGTGCAGTCTGCTCTCTACAGTTTCCTTAGAAATAGACCACATTATACAATGAATCACACTGTAATGCTACTAATGTATGTATATATATTTACTTATACATATATGTATGACTTTGAGATCACAACTCATTTTATATGTTGTACAGATAAAATAGTTTTTATCCGAACATCAAAGTCATGATTATGTGTTTAATAGGCCCCACCTATGACCTGACTCCTCCCCCTGATAGAATATCACATTGATTGTCACTTCAAAACCTTGTCAAACGTAAAAGCAGCTAACTTGCTCAAAATGATCTGTCAGGTCCTGTGTCAAGGCTGCAGGTTTTCCCTGGCATAGTTTTAGCAGGACGTGCTGTGGACAGGAAGGCTGTGGGACAAATGTTTAGATATTTAAAGTAGACCCTTCTGCTCTGCAGCTAATTAACAATGAAAAATAGTTCCAAGTGTCCACTTTTTGTTTCTGTTTTTGTTTTTTGTTTTTGCTGCTATTCTCGCTCTCTTTTGACACCCATGTGTCTTGTTGCAGCACAGTCTTGGATAACTCGCCTCAGGTCAAATGGAGAAGTCCTTTTCCTTGTACAGTTTTCCTGCAGCTAAAAGCAAACGTAGCTACTGTCTCTCACATGACAGCAGGGACAGGGACAGCTTTTACACTGGTCAAATGTGTCTGGGAGGTGGGACTCAAGTGGAGAATACCATCCAGATAAGACATTAACATGATCAAAATTAGTGGTGGGGACACGTCCATGCTAATGCTAACGCTTGCCAACAAATCCACATCTCTGCTCCTTATGCATCCAAACTGTCTCAGCCTGGCTCAAGATGTCCAATCTGAGCTGGTCCTCTGATGAGCTTCTTTAACTGGGACGAGCCAATCCCACGGATACACCAACTGACTGTCTGCTAGTTTTATCAACTTTGATCATCAGTCCATCACGTGCAGATTAATCCTGCATAATTCCCAACTTTTGAAACTTGGGTGTCATTGGACCTTCCAACAGGACCATGATCCTGAGCAGACCTCAAAGTCCACCGAGACTTGATTTCAGAAGAAGTCCTGGAAGACACGAGTGGCCATTACAGTCGCTTGACTTGAACCGCTCTGAGAATCTCTGGTGGGATGTGAGGAAGGCGGTTTCAGCACGTAAACCCAACAATGGTCATGAACTTGGGGGCTTTTGCACATGAGGAACTGGCTCAGGAACCCTGCCAGAAGCTGGTGTCTGGCAAAGGTCTTTATTTTTAGCCAGCCATAAGAGCAAAACGTTGCTTTACCGTTTACCAAAGATGCTTCTCATGAAGAGGTTGAATAGGTTTGAGACCACATTGAAACTGGCATTTTGTGCTGACTTTGGAGAAACCAGTTGTTATATTTGGTGTGTTGAGCTATTTAAAATGCTCTTGTTGGATTTGTTTATAGCAAACAGCCGCTGGTTTGTACATTTTGAGATTAAACCTCATTTGCAGTTGGGGGTGGGGTTGATCATATCAATTTATGAAAATTTCATATCAAACTTGGAAAACTGACAGCGTTTGCAAAATGATCATTCTTTTTCTATAACTTCTGCAGCTTCTTCTGTGTTTGGCAGCCACCAGCAGACGTCCTCAATTCAGCTGTCACTATCAGCAGAACACAAACAGAAGCTTTTTAAGTTTGAGAGAGCAGAACAATGTCAGCCTTGAGCAAGAAAGCCTGCTCAGTTTGGAATAATACACTCTCGATGACAGACAGTAATGCTCTCCTGTACTCCTTGTTCTGCAAATAAAGCTAAACATGAGAGCTGGTCGACCTCTGCTGTAGTTAGTTGTTGCTAAAAATGACAACTGCCTTTAATCACATCAGAGATCCTTTCGTCAAATTGTCCATGCATGCAAGGAGGACTGCGTCCACTTCAAAACGCTTAGCTTTCATTGGCTGGTCAGCTCTGATCAGGCCCCGCCCACCAGTATGTGTTTCATTAGAAGCTAAATTACTGCACACAGGTTAACTTGACAACATCTGTCCCATCACTCAGACACTGGTGCTCAGGTGCAGAATAATTCCTAAGAGAATGCTTCAAATTTATTATCATGAGGGATTTAAATTATTAAAATATTGTCCTGTTTTATAATTCAGGGCAATTCTTCAACCAGGAGACGGTTGAGCAGCGATCTTGGGATGAAAAGTAGCAATTTCATATCAAAAAGTCAGGATTTTTGCAAGTTTTTTTTTGTAAAATTAACTTTCTTACAACCCAAATTCATGATTTTAAGGCAAACAGTTTAGAAACTGTACAACAAAGTAATAATTTGATGTCAACAGTTGCATTTTGCTAAAGTCAATACTTTATGAACAGAAATTAATTTTACATTAAAAAGTTGTGATTTTGTAAAAATTGTTACATTGAGACAAAAAGTCACAACTGTATGACCAACCTCGGCTTTAGAAGTTTACAAAAATTTATTTTTAGAAAACAAAAACATGCAATTTCACAAATCATAGTTTTACAAAATAAAGTTCTAAATTTATGTCAAAAAGTTTCTATTTTGTAAAATTTTGTGATTGTTTTTACAACAAAAATTCACAATTTTTGGTGAGAAAAGTAAATATTATACACAGTAGCAGTTTTGCGACAAAGTAATAATTCAAAATCAAAAAAGTTACATTTGCAAAAGTCAATATTTTATGACAAAATGTTATTTTAGGTTAAAGTCACAAAAATACATCACAATTTTTAATTATTATTAAAAATTATTTTAAAAAAATTAGGATGTTAGGAAAGAAGTCAAAATTGTGTGATAAAAAAGTTAAGATTTTTGTAAAATTTAAGATTTTAAAACAGTCAACTTTTTGACAGCGAAAAGTTATGATTTTAGAAACAAATTGTTTATATCACATCTTTTTTGATAGCATAGCCTAGCTTAGCAGTTGTGTTTTGACTCCAAACAAAGAGCTATGTTGGCTAACCTTAGCAACCAATAAAAGCAGCAAAAATACCCAGAATTCCACTTTCCAAGACTCCACTTGTCTTGTGTCTTCTGGAGGGAACACGAGCAGGTTCGTCCTGACTGGAAACAGGATTTTAACGACAGAAGAAACAACATCGTAGCTGCTGGAGACGGTACCTGGCTCTTTGATGGTAACCATGGTGACGATGTGGGCCGGGAGGAAACTGAGTTCAGCTCCCTGTTTTAAGGCTTTAATTTTTTGTTAGTTTCTTTTATCTCTCACTAAGTCCTAGTTCCACCCAGCAGTGAACAGAAACCTGCTGTTGTTCCTGTGCAGAGATCACGTCAGCCTCTCCTTATTTGGCTCACAGTCAGTCAGCTGAAGACAGCATATTCTGCTGCCAGCTACGTTCGACATGGCATCCAGGGAAGGTGTCTGTCAGCAGCTGTAACGAGCCTGCCACCTCTGCGCTTTCTACACGGCTCTGCAGAGAGGAAAAGATTCATATGAGACTTTTTCTCGCCTCCTCAGCTCAGTGAATTTAGACTTTTGCCAGACTGGACATTTCCATGACATGAACAGAAACATGGAGGGTCCTATCACGTACGTATCCCTCCATAGACCCACTTGTCCCGATTAACCAATGCTGTTGGTGGAAGAAGTCAATTTGATTTTTTTTTCTTTTTTTTCTTTTTTTCCTTTTTTTTTGTGGGGGGGGGGCACTAAACGACACGAGATGACTTTCCAAAACCTTTAGGATGATTTTTTTTGCAGTCACCATGTTCTATTTTTCTGTGTTTTATGGCTTACGTTTTAACCTTTGATATCAAAAGAAGCTTAAAGCGAGAGAAAGAGAGATCCAGTTAGTTTTGTCATTAAAAATGTCTGGAAACTCTACTGGGCAAGATTTTATTTTAGCTACATCATAATTGGCCAAGTTCTGCCAGAGTGGAACACGTTTACAAAAAGGACAGCTTTGAGGAACGTGTCATGATGTCACCAGCTCAACCAGTGGGAGATGAGTAACAATGAAATGTCAAAGTTTTCAACAATGGCTGATGGAAGGTGTGAGCACCTTCTGCTTGGTACAGACTCTTTCATTTTAGCTTCCGTCATGTTTTGATAGAAATTAGCATTTGGATGTGAAGGCGCAGCAAACTCTTCTCATCTTTTACAACTGACGCAACCACAGACATCAGTGTGTAACAGTTGTTGTGGTTCCTCTGGTTCATATTTCAAATCTGGTGTGAACATCCATGGCTGGATTTCTAGATTTATCATCGCTTATAATGCAAGAAATCCTTCAAAGTTTTATTTTAGTGGAGCTATGAAATAGATGCTCAGTCACATTTGTTTGGATGGCCATCACCTTGTCTTGAAGTTCTACACAACTCTGTCAAAGAGCAGCTAATTAGAGCCAGATGTGTTTGAGCAGGAAACATCTAAAATGTTCAGGACAGTGTGCCTTGAGGACCAGAGTTGGGAAATACTGGTCTAGATCAACCCATGTAATGAACCAGAGTACCCCTATAATTACTCCCATGAATCAAATTACACTTTAGTCTATGTAAATGACACCTAGGTAGAGTTGTGTGCTACCAGTTACCCTAAACAGCATGTGTTTGTGGGGAAACTGGAGTACCCAGGGTAACCCTACGCAGACACAGGGAGAACATGCAAACTCCACCATCCAAGATCCACCTAAACCTTCTAGTTGTTAAGTGTCAGTGATAACAACCAACCAGTCATAGTAGGAACCAACATCACCATGGTAGAGCCCAACATCACTGTGGTAGAACCCAACATCACCATGGTAGAACCCAACATCACCATGGTATGACCAAACATCACCATGGTAGGACCCAACATCAACATGGTAGGACCAAACATCAACGTGGTAGGACCCAACATCACCGAGGTAGGACCCAGCATCACCATGGTAGAACCCATCATCACCATGTTAAGACCAAACATCACCATGGTAGGACCCAACATCAACATGGTAGGACCCAACATCAACATGGTAGGACCCAACATCAACATGGTAGGATCTAACATCACCATGGTAGGACCCAATATCACCATGATAAGACTCAACATCCCCACGGTAGGACCCAACCATGATAGGATCCAACATCACCATGACAGGACCCAACCATGCTAGTGCCTAACATCACCATGGTAGGACTCAGCATCACCATGGTAGGACCTGACATCACCATGGTGGGACCTGACATCACCATGGTGGGACCCAGCACCATGACAGGACCCAACATCACCATGGTAGGACCCAACCATGATAGGACTCAACATCACCATGGTAGGACCCAACCATGATAGGACTCAACATCACCATGGTAGAACCCAGCATCACCATGGTAGAACCCAGCATTACCATGGTAAGACTCAACATTACCATGGTAGGACCTGACATCACCATGGTAGGACCCCACATCACTATTGTAAGACCTGCAATAAAGATCAAAAATTAAGTAAATGGATCATGGTGTTCGCTGAAAATTCCTCAGTAAATTGTTAGAAAATCCTGACGTCTAGAATGTAGATCTGCACAGCTTAATAGAGTGAGAATTACTATTATAAAGGCATGATCAAACATATCTATATCCATAAGATATTACCTCAGAAAAAAGAATCAATCTCTCCACTATTGTCAGACCAAGAGCGTTTCAGCTGTAACAGATATTTGTGTACAATGTATGGTTTGTCCTGCTATTCAATTTCCTTCCCTGTTTTGTCAAGCAAAAAAAATGCTGCTCTTCTATTTTCCATCACAGCAATGAAAATCCTCAGCAAAAAAAACAAAAAAAGGCAGACATGTAAACCTGTTTTCTGTTGCAAAAATCTGCAGAAATTCCTTTCTAGAAGCTCCTTATAGCTTTTTTTTTTTTTAATTTATTATTGCATCATAGCTTGTATCCGTAGACTAATCTTCTTTGTGTTTGTTAGGGTTAAACGAACTGGAGACCATGAAAAACATTCTTCCCAAGTATGGATGTCCCAGCAAATACACCCTATTCAGCCCAAAGTCAGACCAATGTTCAAAAAAAAAAAAAAAAAAAGAAAGAACAAGAACAACAAGAGCAACACATCAAACTCTGCAGTCCTCATTTAATGCGTTAAAAGTTAAGTACAAGACAGTATGATTATTAAAAGACTGACAGTGAGGAATTGTTAGGACAAGCCTTTGGATATACATTCAGGGGAACAATTCTATAGCATTTTAGACAATACTGTTCATGTGTAACATTGTGGCAACAGAGCGGGGAAGAGAGAGAGACAGAGAGGACAGTTACAGTTTGGGGAAGATCCTTTCCTCTTTCAACATTCCACCATGGACAAAGCAGATCCATGAAGTAACGACTTTCCCTTATAAAACCTGGATCTGTGGAAGAACTGGAACACAAGCAGCACCTGTCTCAGCTAACATCACTGCTGAACCTCTCATGTGGCAGAATGGGAGCAAAACGAGGCCGACAGAGTACAACGGACCCCAGAATCCAGCAGCAGACTAACTGTGAAGGACTAACACGTTCAGGCCACATAGTTAGAGCATTTTATTATGAGCTAAAGAGCCTTCTGGTGAGTCTAAACCGAGCAGGTCTTATCTTTCATCATGAGGGAGACAGAACCAATGATTTAGATCTGGGACCGGGTGGGATTCAGCTGGGCTGGGCCCGACGTCTGAGCAGCACACACATGCAGCACAGAGCCCACATAACTTCCTCTTCCATCCAATTTCGTGCAACATGCAAACATGCTGTAACTGTCCCAACCAATTCAAAGCCCTCCTCTCTGCCCCTCTCCCTTCCCTGCTCTGGTTTTGATCTCTCTGTCTTTTAGTCTTTCCCTCTGTGTCTCTCGTTCTTCGGGTCTGTTTCTCGTTGCAGGGGAATGTGGCGTCTGTCTCTTTGTCACAGACGCTGGGAAACATGAGGCTTCATCACCCTCATCTGAGTCTCAGCTTTTCTCTCTCCTCTTCACTCAGTCGTTTTCACCCAGACATACACACACATACACACACATACACACACACACATATACACAGAGAGAGAGAGAGAGAGCACAGACAGCACACAGACATAGGTTTATTGACTTATTCATGCATGGGTTTGTTTCGGGGGCAGAGCTCCTGTCCGCCAGTCTGACAGGCACTCCGTGAACCCTTGAGACCCCCCCCCCACTCTTTGTCTGCACACACACACACACACACACCACTTCCCCCATCCTGCATCGTCCAACCCATAAGTCCCTCCTAGCTTGAGCTTGGCACTCGTAGAGCGACCCGAGTTCAGTCAGGGTTCTCCTCCATCTTTTCCCCTCACATCCTCTTTTGTTTCCCACCTTCTTCTCTTTTCTCTCTCACTCTCTGATGGAGAGATGGGGGGAAGGTATGCCCACATTTCCCAGCACAAAGACAGCCCAATTAAGTCAGTTTGAGTTTAGTTCTGTGCGGCAGAGAGGGATCGGAAGCGAGGTAGCTGAAGAGAAAAAGCAACAGCAGAGGAGAGAACGGTGAGGAGACGTGGAGGAGACAGACAGTGCAACAAACAGGGAAAAGAGGGGGTGAAAAAATTAAAGGAAGAGGAAAAAAGAGGAGCGCGAGTCACTTTGTAGCGGAAGCGGGTTGACTTCGTTTTTAGCTCCTCAATGTGAGACTATGAAATATTAATAACTGCTCCAGCCATATACTTCAGAGGCCGATGGTAAAACTTAAAGTCTAATGAGATGCCGCTCATGAATTGCAAATGGGTATGCTAAATTGTGTGTTTTTGTGTGTGTTTGAGTATCCACACATGTGTGCGGGTCAAGCTGGTAACTAAGGGGCGGAGTGAAGCCGAGCTTTCAGCCTTTCAAAGAGCAGACGAGAAACTTCATTAGAGGCCTGAAGTTCTTCCTGCCACACATCTAAAGCGCTGTCGCTTTTCCTTCAGCTGAGAAGTTTTTTTTTAATGTTCTCGACAGTCCAAACACTGAAAAAGTTTCAAAATGTCCCAATAACTGAAACAAAGTGGATGTTGTTTCTCTTTTTGGTCTCTCTTGCAGCAGCTCCATTCTTTTATTCAAACGTAGCATTGCATCTATCAGAAGGATGAAAGTTTCTTCCTGAATTTAATATTTCAATCATCCTGCCTCATAATATCACAAGATGTCTGTCGACGCATTTCTGTTTCACAAAAGAAAAGACAGAATTATGAAAGAAGAAAAGGTTAATGCTCTGTGAGGCCTGCAGTTGCATCCTCACGAGTTGCTCTGATAACTTGTTGATGCTGAACAGGTCTGTAAGTTAACATCAGCCTTGCAGGTATTTGATGGCAGGACTGGACAACGGTGCTGCAAAAAACGTCAAAGTGTCGAAAAGAAAATGTGTCTCTTCCATGATTCAGTCCAACAGTCATCTGAATGTTCAATTTATCTGTGAAAAGGTGCATATTATTAGCATGTGTGCCAGTTCTTGGTTGGGAGGAATTGCCTCTTAACTGCTTCAACAGCTGAACAATGGAGAAAAATGGGCTTTAATTTTGTCATAAAAGTTGCTATGCTTTTGTCACTACTGCCAAGGATTATCGGATTAACTTTCACCAGGACTGCAAATGTCTATCACAGAACTGCTTTACCTTTTCATGGTGATTTAGATAAAATAAGCTTTTATTAATTCTCTGTGGTGGCAGTCACCTGACACGGTGTTCAGTTGTATGTCACCGTAGACGTTTGTGCTGCTCATCACTGATGCACAGATCAGCTCAACTCTCGTCTCCCACTTCATCACTACACACGCACACAAAACAACAAAATTCTCTCATTTCCTGCACTACTTCTTCTTCCAGCACATATATACAGTCCATTTCAAGATAAAAGTCCATGAAATAAAACACATCAATCCTACTTGCAGGGCATCTTGCAGGACATCTCAGGACGTCCTGAGATATAGCTGCCATTAACAACACGTACACTGAAGCATCATGGCTGATACGCGTATCCTGTCTTCGTTTGCAGCGTCAGTCGTGCACGTACTCCAAAAAATATCCAAAGAGTACATGAGATGTAATATCCACTTGAACGCTAGAGGCGCTAGTGTAGTTCAGCGCAACAGTTGACCGCAAGTGAACTGTCACAAAGCTCTTCTACTGTTACGAGTTTTAGCTTTTATATCAGGTTCACACTGTACGATTTCATCATCTCAGATGAAAGATGGTCAATGATGGTAAAAATGTTCTATCGTAGCTCAGAAACAGTAGTGGTAGATCTGACAAAGAGACAGGAGCAAAGATGAAAGATAGAACCTTCTAGAACCAAAGACAGCTGAGATGGACATCAGCAGTGTCAGAAATGTGGAGGAATCATCTTAGTGTGCTACATCTTCTCGCAGGAATGCACCATGAAATAACGTAAACATCAGCGTCTACACAGAACTGTAGCCTAGCAACAAATTGTGTTGGCTGTGTTGAACTCGGGCGGCAGCCTGATGCAACAAGTCGTCAAACGTTTTAAAGTATGTTAAAATCAGTAAAGCAAGACAAACAAACTTCTGTCCTGACAACACTGATTTTATGGTCCAACAGAACATCTCCACTGATGCTAGTGGGTTTTTTTTTCTGCACCGTGACGACCACAGAAACAAAAGAATAACTTCTTCTCTTGTATTTCTTTTATAAGATTGCATTTTTGACTCTGGTCCAGCATCCTGCCCCCAAGTGGAGATCTCTGGTATTAGAAGTAGGCCTACTGCTGCATAGAGCAAAGGTGAGAAACATTCACACCACAGCTGGTTGTGTACGCAAACTGACATGAACACTTGGTCAAACAGCAAGTCTTTGTCAGGTCTTAGACAAATCAGTGCTGAGTCATCATCAAGGAAATAACATTTTATTCTGACAGTAGTTTTGTACAGGCCATGATTCAAGTAATGTGATGTTAAGCTGTAATAAGTATATATTCATATTTAAGCCTAACCATTATTTCAAATATTGGAACCATAACATAACCCACAGCTGGTAGTGAAATTACAAGGACAGAAATCCTGGGAGAATAGCAGGTCTGAAAGGACTTAAGATTCTGGTGAAACAGTCAAGTGTGTAAAGCATACACACGAAGGTCAATACACCTTAATGGCATAGATTTAACACCTAAACATACTCTTTACTGACAAAAAGTCCATTAATGCCTCGCTGATTTGAAGGAATGATGTTTTACTATCAAAAAGGCAGCAGTCAGCAAGTTCTGCACCCTTTAAAGAGAGCTTCATGAGGATGTCCACTCAAAGGCAGAAGTCTCCTCTTCATTCGAGTGTGTGCGACATCCCTCTGCAGTTCCCTCATGTTGGTCTGCGGCCCAGATATTTGTACCTGGCCGGGTACCCTTGTTGAATGTGAGCCAGAGCCAGTAGCCCTGCAGAGCCTTGCATAAGCCTCTGGTTGACTGTGATGGTGGGGCTGAGCCATCAGCTGAAGCATTATGGGCTGTAAACATACTGAGGGGACCCCAGGGGGGTTGCCCTGCATCACAGTGTTGCTTAGTGACCCCATTTCTTACCTCCCTAAAAGTCCCCTGGCAGACTCTTGTACAGACTCCAAACGCTGGAACACAGACAGCATTTACCCTGGCTGGCCTTTAGATCGTGCTGTATTAACAAATTTTACATATTAATTTATAGCTCAAAAACTATATTTTCTAGAAAATAAATTTACTTTTGTCTTTTCAAGCTCCCGAATCATCCAAACTAGCCATTTTAGCGATTCCTGCAAGTTTTTGTCGAACTCCATCATACTGATAAAAACCTTTTGTGTAATCTGTTCGTTAAGTTATGTGCCAATCAATCTCGCTGATGGGTCCAAATATAATCTTTGGCTTCTATCCAGTTACGTAATAATCTGAAATTGAGTAAATTTCTTTGTAATCAAGTTTTAGGTATTTATTTTCAATCATGCGCACAACAGCTCACATTTATCACAGATATTAGAATATAAATCAACAAATTTAAATCAAAATCTGAAATTTGGTATATTTTTATCCAGTATGTGAAGTACCACGTGGTTGACTTTTAAACATTGCTCCTCAACAAGCCAATCTATATTTATGTCTGCCAAATTTAGTAAAATTTCATCCAAGGAGGCTGTTGTTGAAGTTGTTCAGGCATTGTGGCTTATATCTGTAATAATAATAATAATAATAATAATAATGATAATGATAATAATGATGATAATGATGTTGATAAGAAGAAGTAACAGAAGAAGAAGAAAAAGAAGTGCCGCAATACTAAGTTCTTTAAAAAAAAAAATCACAGTTTTGAAATACCAAATAAAGATTCAGTCATTGTTTCATGAAGAAAGTGGGAGACATTCACCACCTGCACTGTGTAGGTTATAAACTGTATGCAAATAAACAATGAAGAGTTTTTTCTGTCTCAGCTCAAATGAATTAATGTATCCAGGAAAGCATTTAGTTGAAAAATCAACAAAGCAGCAAGTTTAAAAGATAAACTGTACCAATCAGTGCATGAAAATAAATAAATAAATACAAATGAAGAGCCAAAAGCATCAAACCTTCTAAGAGATGACAAAGACCATCTGCTTTCAGAGAAGCTGAATTTAAGGAAATACGATAATGTGATGAAAAATGTGAAGTAAACAATAATGATAATAATAATAATAATAATAATAATAATAATAATAATAATAATAATAATAATAATAATAATAATGATAA
>JBAMYA010043713.1:0-13103 GCA_037176975.1 Arrhamphus sclerolepis | reverse complement strand
GCACTTGAAAATCAACACAGTTGCCGTGCCGAACGCCAAAATAATTAAAACACTTTTAAAAAAAAAAAAAAAAAAGTGAGCGTGAGACACAAAATAATAGGTAAAAGAAAGTATACCTGGACATGTGACTAGAGAGGCATAGAATGTCTTCAGAGATACAAGATTATCATAATATGAAACAAGCAATTAGTATGAACTGCAAATGGCCATTAAGAGTTGACAAAACAAACCGAATATGATATGTATTTAGAAATACTTAAGCATTGTTTGTTCTACACATTATGTGAGACTAATGGTCTTACATCCACACACCAGAAGGTGGGGGTAGAGTGCAAATTTATTTTAGGGCACTATGTGCATTATTTCACCCCACTTGATCTTACAGGAAACTCATCATGTTAATGTGATGCCTGACAGACCAACTCTGGGGCGACAATCTCAGTACTGAAATGAACCAAACATAGCGGGGTTTTCTTGACGAAGAAAGAGTAGTCTACCTGACGTTATCTAACATACCGAGTGGTAGTAGTATATGGTGAGTCCATTCGTGTGAACGTAACATTTAGTGTACTTAAGTATTGTATGTGTGTTACAAATAAAATGTAAAAAAATAAATAAATAAAAAAAGCATAACTTACTGTGTGTTATAGAGCAACTAGCTTTGAGGTATGCGAGCTAGCTTAAACTGAAGCTACTTTGTGAACGCAGTAGTTGAATTGTAACATCATCTATTGTACTTGTGGTATTTATATCAAATACACCGAATCAAATACGACAGAAATGCCAAAGAAAGTACTACTAGAGGGCTTCTCTTGATGTAACGTCGCAACACAAGCTAATGCTGTCTTACTGAAACCGTGAATTCTAGTGCTGAGGAAGTACGACGCTGAAGTTAGTTTCAGATTGGTCAGTTGAGAAAAGCCATCCCCCCACCCCGTTTTTTGTTGTTGTTGTCCAGTCTCTGTGAAAGGTCACGTCACAAAAACTGGTCCGTATTTGCTATGTTATTTTTATAGAATATCAAAATTTATTTAAACACACAATTTATTTGACGGTTGTATTATATGGCCAAAGTTTATATCACAGTGTATTTCTTAATTTTGGTTGATACAATATAATTCCAATATTGATTTGAAAACCATCTAGAAACTTAACATAAAAATACTGAAAAGAAAGCTCACATTTGTTTAATTCATATAGAAGAAATGTAACATTTCTTTCAAGCAAAGAAACTTTGTCAAGCATTGTCACAGTAATAATGTATATTAAAATATTGAAAATGTGTTTAAAAGTCCTATAATCATTGAAACATTTTATATTTTGATATGTATTGTTAGTGAATTATTGCCCAGCCCTATTCGATTGTACTTTTAAGAGGACAGTAAAGATATTTTATTTTTCATTTGTTTGCATTTAATCACCTCAGGTTAGCTGCAGTTGTTTCATAGTGCCATTTCGATTAGTAAAACTTGCACTACATTAACCTTCAACGAATGGAGATTAGAGGTAAAACTATTAATCAAGCTGGTTATCAACCAGTTTTTAGTAACTGGCATCAGTACACGTATGAGAATGCCAAAATTGATGAACAGGAAGGCACATCTGCAGGAGCCCAGCATTTCTAAACATGTGACCTGGTTCTTGTTTTATCTAACATGTTTACTTAAAATGTGTTTAATGCATGTTTATTTAAGATAAGCATGTCTGTGCATTTGTTATTTGCATCATTTGTTATTTTTAAATTAATATCTTACTATATGAAGATGCCTTGATATCTAAAAAATAGGCATCAGCCATACAGATATCAATATCAGCTGACCTCTTGTAAAAATTCAAATACAATACAATTAGATTAGTGAAGGTATTATTATAATTATTTAGATTAATAGACATCTCCATGCCATCTTTAATTTAACAAAATCCTCTGTTTAAAAAAAAAAATCTTTAGATCCCTCCTTATCAAAAACAGATTCTCGTTCTCTCAGTTTTTCTCCATCTGTCCTCTGTCAATCTGTTCTGCTTCATCAGTGCATGAGATTTTATCCTGAACTTTTATTTTGAACCACGATGCACCATAATTTATTTGTGAGAATAGAGTCTTCATATATCAACATTTGACCAATGTTAGTATTGTGATTTTTCTTTTTTTTTAATTATATATACTTTTTCATCTGGCCCTGCTCACAGGGAGTTGGAAAAAAAGTCGGGAATGGGCCCTTTTGTCAAAAGTCTGAAGCATTAAATAAGAAACTGACTTCAGCATCAAGGACTTGAGGTACATTTTCCCACCACAAGGAGGGGATAAAAGCTAATATGAGACGGTTTGGTTTCTAACAGTGTCACAGCTTTGACTGTACCATAGTTTGAAACAGCACTGTTGCCGGGACAGTGCCGGCTGCCAAAGGCCGCCTCTAGAGCCTGCAGACATCCAGACAGGGAGAAACAAGCAGACTTCAGGCCTTAAAAACATCCTCAGCCTGAAATCAAGAATCACAGCCAGCTGGCACCTTGCCCTTTCTCAGGCTTCTGTTCCCACAGGTTTTCCTGGTAGCTGTTTAAAACTGCAGTATGTATTATAGTGCCTTTGTTTTGGCTTGATTTTCTCTTTTTTTAAATTTCTTTTTTTGGTCTAGTGACATAATCAAAAATATAATTAACCACCCAAGACAGCTAGACACAGATGCGTATAAATAAACTGTAGATCATACATATATAATTATCTTATGGAAACTCTGTATTGCTCACAAAAACATACATAAGAGATACTGAGAGACAAAACCCATTCCAGTCTGTACTCTGCTGCAGCCTGGCCAGTCATCCAGGACCCTCAACTGTTGTAACCACTGGGAGGCAGCAGCAGGGCTCACAGGCTAGGATGGGTTTTTAGCATCCCCTGGGCTCTGTCCAGATACCTTACATCATCAAAATAACTGATGTGTGGTGGGTACCGTTGATAGTAGAAGCAGTTTTAATCACCAGCTGCTGAGTCTTCTAGTCCTGGGGTGATGTGTTATGTTTCCAATTGAAATGTTTTCAAGAACTTAATCTATGGAGAATTTTGAAGTGTCCAGGTGAAGTCAGTTTTTATTCACTTATACTGGAGTTTACATGTGTGATAAATTACTATGGGCAGCAACTGGAAGCAGCACAAAGGAACTTTCACAATTTTTAGCTTTTGTGGTGGTAGAGCCTGTGTTAGATTTACTTTTCTTTGGTCCCTTGCTAGGTCATTCTTTCATTTCCTCATTTGTAATCATCTTCTTGAGTCAGTCACCTCTGCTATGATGTTGTCTGTAGCTCTGTGAGCTAGCTTCTTTGATGTTGATGTCTGACACAGCTGTAAAATATAGTCCCACCATGACGGGAGTCTTAAGTTTCTGTTGATAGCAGGGGCAGAAGACTGATACAGCTAGATGATGCTTCCTAGAAGTAAGCAAATATTCCATCAAATGAGACTGAACATATTTTAACATGAACAAAAGTCCTTTGCGCTGCTTTAAATCCTTTATCTGAGTAGGCCCATTTCATAAGCTCTGTCATCACCTAGATAATACTACATGTTGTATAATTTATTTACATAATACACAAAAGAAGGTTTTTCTATATGTTGACACATTTACACATTTATACCTTTACAGTTGCCGCGGAGACGTCCCATTCAGACTTCTTTTCCTCTGCAGAAACAGTGTCATTGCGGCAAACCGTTCTCTGAACAAAAATGAATCACGCCACTCCAGAGGAAACAGGTTAGTTCAACAGCTTCATTCCACAAGTAATTTTACAAGATATCGAAAGTAGCACTCAGAAGATTAATAGTGATATTCATAGTGGCTGGGTTTAAAGGCCTAAAACATATGTGAATAATACTTATTAACTTTTAATAATCAAGATCATTTTTTAGGGTCACAAGGGGGCTGGCGAGAGTCAGTCCATGTGAATAAAACTTGTGAAATAAATATTTTCTGTATATTTCTTTTGTGGTCAGATGCCATTGATTTTTAAGATGTATTGCCTTTTCTAGAAAAAGATTGAGGAGCTAAGATTTTCAAAAACTTGAATAAAAGGTCATTAAGAAAATGCTTCTGAAACTGCATCCTGAAAATATTAAATAGCACTTTTAAACTTTGTTATTCATGTCCTGATTTAGCAAGTAAAATTTGCTTCTTGATGACAATATCACGTACCAAGTAAATTCTTTCCAGATAACTTGAAATTAAGTGCTATTTATGTATGTCTTTCAAGATTAGTTTTCTGAACAGTGTACAAGAAATTCACTGCGAGGGTTTTATGATATCACAGTTGACATAAAACACTTCTTTAATAAGCATCATTTTCTACAACACTGGTACTCTACTCATGTTCAAGATTTTGCAATAGCACCTGTTGAAGGCCTGCTCTAGCACTAACGACAAAATACAAAAGGAGAGAAGAACTGATAAAAGAATGTTGTGGCACCCTTCCAGTGGATTTGAGCCACTTGCACAACCATAGCCAAGTCACAATGAAGCTGTTCTGGTGGCTGTAGTAACACCAAATGCCCCATTTAGACACTTGATCTTTGTGCTTCCTTTATTTTGGCAGCTGCTTGGCAACATGCAGTCAGTCCTGCCTGTGGATTTAATCTCTGACTAATTTTTACTGAAAATGTTTTGCAAGAGTTGGAATTCAAGATCTTGGTCCAATTACATTAGAATCCACTTGGTGAAAATGTTGAATTTTTCACATTTAAGATTATCATTCACCTCTGGGGGTTAATGAGTTCACGTATTCTATGCATATCCATGTATTTGAATGTGGCGATAGGGTTATTATGTTATAATGAATGGGGGAGCCTCCAGCTTTATCATTCACACACCAGCCGAGACCGTAAAGAAGCTTCATGCTCAACATTCCTCTTCATGCAGTGAGACTGAAGTGGGTTGTGCTGTTTGTGTGAGTCCCTGTGCACGTAGTCTGTGCTTGTCCGTCAGTAGGATGAATGGGTTGGAGTGGGGTGTATAACAGCAGGGATCCACAGAGGAGAGCAAATGGAGCCCTGCAGTCATTCAAATGTTTTACATTAAAGGTCATTTGATTGGAACCGAGGGGAGATGTTGTTTTCAAATTCATGTCTTCCCTCTATTAAATCATAGCTACTATACTTTTTCTTGTTTTTTATAGTGCGCAACATTGTGGTGTGACAAAGCGTACCATGTAGTAAAGAGCACGTCTTTTCAACTAAATTCTGGGAATTAACTCTTATATAACAGTGGAAATATCTGGAAAGTAAGAAATGATTGTAAGAAAAGTGTTGTATACAATAGGTTAATGATGTACTGCAAGCTTGTACTTAATGGGTCAGAATTTTCCAATAGACTGGCATTGATAACTGTCGTCTTTATACATAAAAATGCAGAATTGGAACATAAGAAATGTTCTTATTTGTCTTTTGTTTTGGCAAAGAGGAGAATACTTTTAACTGTACTGAGCTCTTTTTCAAAATGAGAGGGAAAACAACCAAGGAGGTGAAACTGGATACTTGGAATTGTGACAAAATTATTAATAATATAAAATGAAGTATTAATAAAACCGAGAATTCTTGAGTGTTTGTTGAGATGAAAGGTTCAAACAATAATGCAATTTGTGGAAAAGGCTGAAGAAGAGCTGCTCTATAAGAGAAATGTAACATGAAAGAGACTTAAGTGTCAGACCAGGAGAGATTAGAGACCAATATAGAGAAGCCTTTTGGTGTGCTTTCCCAGGCTATGCATCAGGAAGGCTGTATTTTTTACAGCATGACCAGCGCATAGCCCTTTCCTGGGGAAATCCGAGACAAAATCAAGAGAGGCTTGTGCAGGGAGGGAGAGGAGAACAGGAAAACTAGCCCTGGGAAGGAAGGGGGAGAGAGAGAGAGGAAGGGGGGCAGGTACGTCGGAGGCCACACAGCATGAGCGAGCAGAGGAAGCTGCAGACTTTTGGAGGACTGAGCGAAACACATGCACAAGCACGCAAAAAGATTAATGAATAAATAAAAATCGATGTTTAGTAAAACACACATGCACGCTTGCATATCTCTTTCTTTCTAAACTCTTCAGCCTAAAACATCCCCAGGGGTTCTGTTTTGGCTGCATTCAACTGGACTGCACAGCTAATGTTGGGTTCCTCTGCTGTCCAGCCAGCTTCAGCTGTTAATCCACCTTTATGGCTGCTCTGCTCTGACTTTTATTGCAATAATATTGGACATTATGGCTGCTTAACTATGCCTGCTTTAGCAGAAAGTATTTTCACAATATCACATACTGTATGGCAGATAAGCTCAGATTTAGATGGGATATGAAAAAGATTCTTCGTAACAAATTTGACATTTTATTACATGACTAGTAGCACGTATTGTGTTTGTGTAACAGGTCTTTGACAATGACAGTTCTGACTTTAGCCTTTCACTACCCCTGTTATCTCACCTCATGCTGCACCTCTCTGGTTAGCACATGCTAGTTCATTGGCTGGTTGTTGTCTGTTTGTTGTCATTTCATTATACTTTGTTTACAGTTGACGTGGAATCATCAAGCGAGCAATTTTACCATCAAGGTCCTCTGTCTGCAAACACACGAGCATGTGTGCATGAGTAAAGATGAATAGGCTAACCAGAGAGTATAGACCTTTATCTACTGACGCTTAAAATTAATCCTTTGTCAGAATGATTCATGTTTTCTCACGCTAAGTGTGAACTCTGCTCAATCGTAGATAGATGTGGCTAGCACACTGTACACCGCTGCTCTACATGAGCTAAGCAGCCTGTCTGGCGGCGTTTGAGAGACTGCGTGGGGACGTCGCAGAACTTTTACTTTTAACTTTATCAGCATGTGTCAAAATAAAGAAATAAATGAATAGAGAAATTGAATACATCAAACATCCCAAACATTTATACAAGTGAAGCAGAAATGAATGCATTCAGTGAACTGACAAAAGGTAAACGTAAATAGCAACTATTTTAGACAGTTTTTGGGGACCTGTGAAATGATTTCTCCTCGTTTTCACGATCTAGAAGGGCAGTTGTCTTTAGCTGCAGGTGGAAACGAAGCATTTTAAAATGAGCTTCTCTTCAAATAACTACCAAGCAAAATACTCCTTTTACTGTAGTAGGAGTAATCTCACTGAGAATATTATAGTAGATGAGTACTTAGTAGTAATAAACGTACTGCATTTACTTTTCCTGCTTTTATTTAAATTTTTTGGAATAATGCTTACACTTTGTTACAAAAGTCACATTTTAAATTTATACACACACACTTAATGTATGTTACTCAAACAACTGAAGATAGCTTAAAAAAAAAAAAAAGGTTTTGATTATTTATTTATTTAACACAGTAGAGGTTAAAGTGAAACCCCATCCGTGTGTGTGTGTGTGATCTTCAGGTCTTGACCCTGCTCTGCTGAGAGACCAATTCTTTGAGCTATGGAACCAGAAAAACCTGGAAATGGTAAGAGTCGCTTTCACAATGTAGCACACGCTTCCATAAACGCAGCATTCACTGTATGTTTACAAAGTCAGTGGCATGGAATCTGCATGTGTCTGCATGTAGCACTTACACAGGAAGAGCAAAAAACAGTGAGAGATTCCATCAACTTTAAATGAAGCTCACCAGGGCGTGTGTGTGTGTGTGTGTGTGTGTGTCTGTGTGTGTGTATGCATTAATGAGGAAACCAGAATGTCTATCAGAAGGAAGGAATTTGTGTTTCCTTGAATGAACTTGAGAAGAGGATATTGAGTGGAAGACATCTGTTTTACAAATTAAGAAATGGTGCAAAGCATTCTCACACGGATCCTTTTTTTTCCCTCCTTGTAGGAAGTTTCTAATTCCAGAGTTGGCATTCTAATGTTGGGGATCGAAATGTGTTACAAACCTCTGTATCTGCTGGGATTAGAAAGCAAAGTTACTGGAGCTCTTTGCCATCATAAGATACTCTTGTTACCGAACAAGCTTACAATTCAAATTCTGCAGATGATTTACTAGAGAAAACAGAACTATGTAAACAAAGTACAAAAAATAAGAAAACTTGCATTTGTGGATTGTTTCAATTCTTCTTTCTCATGTTTCTTTGCAGCTAGAGATACCTTGTGTTGTAATTTATATAAATATTTATAGAAATTTATATAAACGGAAATACATTGAATTGAGTTATTAGCAAAAGAAGGAAGCCTGTTTATTTCTCTTTTAGATTATGCCACATTTGTAAGGAACACTCATTTGTGGGACGAGCAGCAGAGCTCAGTTTGATGGTTTTGCCTCTGAAAGATCTACCAAATCTTCTAACATGACTACTGGGGAATTTTCTGGGTTTATTTTTGTTGCATGTTAGAATAACTTTTATGAAGTGGAAATCTTAAGTTTCAAGACCTCCCTCCTGTATATACCTAAACCTGCAGGTTCACTATTTGCACACAACTCATAATTTATGTTACTTTCTTGAGTTCTTTATTGCTCCACAGAGTTGCACATGGATCAGCAGCTGGGTCTGGAAATTTATTGATATTTTCTTTTTTTTTAATTGTTTTAACTGTTTACCAAGACACATAAAGCTATTAATTGAACATGAGTTTAAAACACCTACTCTCAGATGCATTTCCAGGCTTTTATAGAAACTGAAACTGATATTATTGTTATCAGCAATTAAAAAATATGTCTGACTCAGGTTGTGATAAGGTGGTTGCTGTTGCTGAATATTAATTTCTTTCTTCCTTTTTTTTTTTAAATAATATCTTCAAAATGTCCTGGGTTATTTTTGCAGTGGGTTTTAAGTCCTTATCCATGTTCCCCATCTAGCAAACCTCCATGCATCTTTCTTGACTGAATGTGGCACTTCACATTTCATATTTTGTTTCACATCATCCAATAGGCGCTAATAGTGTTGTTTGAAGCATGGAAGCCCTTTTCATTACACTGTTCTCATTTGTTTTACATATAATAAGCTTTTCTGAGCCTTCTCCCTAAGTTCCTCTTGTCCTTCTGGTACAGAGTAATAGTTTAGCTAGTATAACTTAGTTTTATTTGCTGTTTCAAAGCGATCTCTTCACTGTAAACTCACACAATATCTACTTAATATACCAGCCTGCTGAAGAATGCTCTCCACCTGACCAGTTGTTGTGAAAATTTACTATTTTACCAAGGGCAGATTCTCTGATCACCCGCTGCTCTTGGACTGCGTACACATTAGTCCTTATTCATTTCAAAATGCTGTTTCACAACAAAAGCGATGCACAGTCACACCAGTGTTTCAGCTCCATGTTGAAAACACATTACAACACCATAAATGCATATTACAATGCCATCCATGCTTACCAGGCATGCGCACACAAGTAAAAACAGGCTTATCACTCTGCTGGAAATACCCTTTTCTGTAGATTATTAAATGCAGACTTTAGCAATTGATACCAAGGACAATAAAGTCAGCAGTACTTGCTGTTCTGTCTCCACTTTGCTGCTCATGGTAATTAACTGTCTGTTGATGGTCACATGACATAGACACTTGGCATATCAGGGACGGCTACACAGTGACCCCAACCAGCAAATGATGAAGTGAATTAATGTAATTACATCATCATTTCTAAATGGTTATGGTTCTGTCTCTTCCTATTATGTTGTAATAGGTTTACTAACTGAAAAAGGTTCTGCTTCAAGGCATTTAAGTTTTCAAGGGTTGAATCCAAAAGTGTAGTGTTTATACTTGATATAACTCTATTGAATAAAGTTTTGTGTTTCAAGATGAAAAGGCCTTAATGTAGACATTGCTGTCTGTAGACATTTTGGTTTTTATGTTGCCAAGCTCACATGAGTATTCTCACTTTTCGTGCTCTACATATTTATTATGGTTCTAGCTGTGGGCGGAGATCCTTTCTGCCCACACTTATAACCATCTATTATGACTTTTTGAAGAAGCCTAAATGATGACAGTTACTGCAGCATATATTTTTCCTTCGAGATTTAATAACGCTTTATTTAATTTAATTTAATTTTACTAAGCTGTTGATCTGGTTACTCCCCACATTTTTATTGTTTGCAGCTTAAGGATGACCTATTTCACATTCATTTAGAGCTTTATAGACCATATGTTTTAGATTTTCAGCAGTGGCTGCTAAATGCACATGGTACTCTTGGATTTGACTCTAGACCTTCCGCCAGCTTAAATGTTGAAGAAATAATGAAGTAATAGCCAACAGTATGAAACAGCTGTTGAACCAGAAGTCTTTACTACTTTTGGTCTCTTGAAAAACGGGGATTTTCAAGACTCATTTTCTCTTATTTGGATGTCAACATGGTCATCTTAAAGCCAACAGTCTGCTCTGAAAGATTTATTCGTAAAATAAAGAAGAAGTCTATTAATATGTTTTATTGAACTACTTAAATAACTTATAAATGAATCCACAACAAGCGTAGGTGTCGTTATCATTATAGTTTTACCTAACAGTCTTCTTCTGTCTACCCACAGCTCCACCTTGCAGCCCTCCAGGGGTTTTCAAAGCTTTCTGAGCCTCTTGAGGCGTTGCTAACAATCCTGGAGAGCTGTCCTGGCAAACAGAAGTCTCGGAGCCACACTCTGGGTCATCACATCCTCATGAAATTCCAGATATGGATAAAGGACCATCCTCAGGTAGATAAGCCAGCTGTTTCAGGCTTGTGCTTTCAGATACTTCCACAGCTCCAGATGTGCTCATTTTGTATAATTCCTCTGTTTGTTTGTTGTTTTTTTTTAAACTTTCTTTCTTCCAAATTGTGTCACCATTTAGAATAATTAAATCCTGAAATAGTTTCAATCAACAATTTTGACCCAGTCAGTCTTTTCAGTTCATCTTTATTTGTATGGTGTCTGTTTCAGTACCGACTCTTACTTGGCACTTTTCAGAGGCCCAAAGCATGACCTCCAATTCATTCAACACTTTTAAAATTAATTCCTTTTTTTGTTTGTTTGTTTATGTGGGTCCCTCATCAGGTGAATCTGAGCTCACTATCTGAACAGAAAGCAGTGCAACTCCAGCATCGAGCTCTTGGCTTAATAACAGATACCCAACCTGCCTTTGTAGACTGTCTAGTGAACATCTACCAACTCAAGTCTTTGGACTCATCTATACTACGCTCGCACATTTTGAGTTTGCAGGCTCACAAGTGTTATAAAGAGGTAAGCATATTTTTCATTCTAACATATTTCAGCAAAAATATTTCAGTCAAAACACATAAAAAACAAAAAATCAAACAATGCTCACAAATTTGATTTTGTTGCTTCCTTCTTAGGCTGCAATCCTCAGCACAAAGCTGGAATTACAGAAAGAACTAAATATGGAGGAGGTGAGATGGGTTTTGCTGGGTTTTCACAGATTTGCGTGTAGCCTTGGTGTTTGTTTATTCTCAAACAGTGGAATAGAATTGTTCGAGATAGTTTAATCCTCAAATTCTGTTTTCAACTTTTTGCCGAATCTTCTCCTTCCTCAATTTCTGTCTGCAATGTTCTTCTGCAGATATGTGTACCACTAATATTACAGGATAAGTTGTCACTGGCAGAGTCCTTTGTCACAGGCCACAGTGAGCTAGAGGAACAACTTGTCACACTACTGGACTCCTGGTGCCACCCCAGCTTCAGTGTGGAAGAGATAAGCAAGTATGCTACCATGTTTTACTGTATGGGAGCAGACTCTATACCTTAATCTTCAGTGTGACACTTAATAAACATAGATCATTCTGTGTACATGTGTGATTCTGCAGGCGTTTCCCTCATCTAGGTCTTTCCAAACACTACGTAGCTCAGATTCAGCCCAAAATGCTCACCAAGCATGTTATACGACTCATGGAGAAATTCAAAATTGACCAAGGTGGGTGGACAGCACGTCTGGTTGCTCTTGGGTATTGTGGGTTTATTTCTCAGACAGAAACAACCCTAATTTTGTCTTTTTTACACAGGACTATGTCCCAATGCTTTGCACAAGAGGAGACTAGACTCTTTGCGTTTCCTCATGTATAAGACGTTTGTAGAGGTAAGTTACAGAAAACCTTTCCATCTTTAGTAATGTTTCAAAGCCCTGTATTATGTCACTGGTCTTCAAAATACCTTTTGAAATGTATGGTGGCAAAACTTAACATGGTGTATTAGAGGAAATAGAAAGTGCTTCATGTTACAAGATGTACACAGCTTGCAAATGTACTGCAGAGTAAAATTTCTTTATACAGTAAGCAGAGCAGTTTCCAGTCTTCCGCGGTTTTATTCACATCGATTCAGCACAAAAACTCTGTGGTGTGGAAAAGCTCAAATTTGTATTCTTTAAATCAACAGAGCAGCCATCACATAGAGCTGTCGCACATCACAAATCAATCATTTGATATATAGTTTTCCTTCTTTCTTTTTTTTTTTTTTACATCTCTGATATTGTGTCTATCAAAGATCAATGCCTGTTGAAATATTTGTCAAAATACCACTGTAAATTTGACTCAGATCTAAAATGTTTTAATTCCTAATTGTAAGAAATTTACTCAAAACGCTTTAATTATTTGATATTTTACCGTGGCATTATTGAACCCATGAATATGCCATCACTGTACAAACCAGTACAGCAGGAGACAGACAATGTGACAGGGCATTTTTGCTGAGAACCAAATGACGCTTCCTAAAAGTAATCCAGTACTCCTTTGAATTAAATTGAAAAAGATATTTAAATATATATATTTAAAAAAAAAACTATTTTGTGCTGCTTTAAAGGATTTTGGAACTTTGTCATTTCATCTTTATTTTATATAGCTAAAAAAATGATTCTATAACTATTCTTGAAGTACATATCCTGGTGTATGCTGTGTCTCTAACACCTACATCCAAGAATAATCAGGTATCTGATTTGAAATGTAGGATAAACTAAAGAATAATGTAAAAAGCAGTATGTTCTTTCCTTGTCCATAGAGACCTCAGCTTTGTCTTTGTCTGGAAAAAAAGCTATAATACAACTGCTGCTGGCGCAAAACTGCAGCATCATATTGCTGTTTTATTTGTACATGTTGCATTGAATTATCCATCCATCCATCCATTATCTATACCCGCTATTTCCTGTTCAGGGTCACGGGGGTCTGCTGGAGTCTATCCCAGCT